>JAPMOR010046902.1:10676-22909 GCA_026543865.1 Argiope aurantia | reverse complement strand
ATTTCTGTTTTTTCTCCATCGTTTTCCAAAATATAAATGGTATATATTTTTTAAGAATCTTGCAAAATCTTGCAAAAGTTTGGAAAAATCAAATGTTTATTGATTTATATTTGTATCTGTACAAACCTTTTATTGATAATAAATTATTTTTTAAAAATTATTTTTTTCCACGTTTGCCTATGCTTGCGATACTATTGAATTTCTTAGATAACTAAGAGTTAACTGAAATATTATGTGCAAAAATATGATGCTCTGTACGTATAACTATAAAGAATTATTTTGTATATAATATTAAAATAATTATTCCCATTGATGACATTAAGAAATAATTAGCTTAGAAATGGTAAAATTGTAACATAACTTTTTTGAATAAAATCATTAAAATGACTGC
Source organism: Argiope aurantia (assembly GCA_026543865.1). Taxonomy (NCBI): domain Eukaryota; kingdom Metazoa; phylum Arthropoda; class Arachnida; order Araneae; family Araneidae; genus Argiope; species Argiope aurantia. The sequence goes on along the minus strand of JAPMOR010046902.1, from coordinate 22,518 downwards.
ACACAGATAATGAAAAAAATTGTATTTTATTAACTGAATATATGAAATAATAATATAAATGGGAAAAAAGAAAATTTTTCAGCCATTCAAATTTAATTTATCATAAATAGAAAAATTGCATTTAAAAGCGTTAGAATAGAAGTTAATATTTAAGTTTAATTTTTGCAATCTTTAATTCATAACAGAATTATTTGATAAACTACGACTGCTCATTTGAATCGAGTCAAATAAAAATGTAAGAAAATCTTTGAGAAAACAATTATAATTTAATATCCTTTTTATTAGTAACAAATATTCACAAAAGTAATAATTTAACAAACAATTTCATTCGACGTTTTGTATTTTATATTGTAATAAAATAAAATGTTTGATATCTCAGAATTAAAAAAACTTGCCTTATTTTCCAAATAGAGTTTTCAATCGGACATTCAATTAAATAGAAATTAATTATTTTAAAATTTTACTTGAAATGATTTTAACTTTGATTTAAATATAAAGTAAGGAAGGAGTATTTTTTATATTAATAAAAATAATGGTTATCTAGAAAATAATTAGTATGTTGTGTTACATTAAAACTAATTAAACATAACAAACATATTCGTGTGTATATGCAATAAATTGGAAATATTTTGATTGTAAAAAGCATATATCATATATGTAATTTAATATTATTTGGAAGAATAAATTTAGCTCCGTTTTTTATTACACACAATGTTATAATAATTAAAATTGCGGCTAAATCATGAACACTTCAAATAAATAAATATGATATAACAGGAATGACGTTCTTACTGTAGTAAAAAAAGAAATGTTATCCATTTATTATAAAAAGCAATAATTTGTCAATATATTTGTAAAACTAAATAAGTGCAATCCTTCAAAGTAATCATTGGGAAACACAATTCCTACTTTTATTGAGTTCTCTTATTTTGTCAGTAACATTAAATGGGCTTGTATGATATTTCAACTTGGCACAAAAATAGAGACTATCCGCAAGTGTTTTAAGAAACAGCTATTATTAAAATATCACCCCATTGGGAAAATCTTTTTTGCTTTGATTTAAATCATTTTGTAACTAATTTTTTTACAATTTTTGAAATTTTAAGCATTTAATATAAGAAATAATATCCACTTAAAATCTAGACTAAATTTTTTTATATCCACGAATGAAAGTCTTTACGATTCCAAAAATTTTCTTTTCAAATAGAAAGTTAGCAAATCTATTAGGATAACAATGGCAATTCGTGGGTTATTTTTAGTTGTTTCCAGAGTAAGACACTAATCTCAGAACTCTATTCACATAAAAGAAAAGTTTATTTATTTATATTGCCGCATTGAAGAAAGACAGTCAAATCTGCATGGCCGAATGGTCATGGCACTGGTCTCGTGATCAAGAGACATGGGTTCGAATCCCGCTAGAGACAATGCGATTACTAGTATATGTAAATACTTAATTTCTTGATTTTATGTTTTCCTTTATTTCATGTTCCAGAAGATACTGGACATTTCTTTAGTTTACCAGACAAGTGTTCTGGACTTTTCTTACCGTCTCCAGAAGAGTATTCTGGAACTTTCTCTGCTTGTATAAAAGCAGAAGATTTGTCAGTTACTGTATTCTGAGTTCAGTTAATAAATTGGTTTAGCTCTACCTCTTGTTGAGTTATATACTATAGTTCTACGTGATAATATTCTTGAATATTCTTCTAATTAGTATGAAAATGTGAATTATTTATTGAAAGATTAAATTTTACTAATATTAAATAAAAAAATTCAATGGCGTCAATAAATCCATTATATTTAATATAATGTATTTAAATTAATTTACTTATCTCAATAGACTTAAGGTTTACTTAAAATAAAATTATTTTATTCATGATTCTGTATTGAGTTATATTTTTTTCTTTGCTGTAATAGAAAGAGTTTAAGAACTGAATCTGACATCTAACTGATAAATGATTCAAAAAATTAATTAATTTTCTAAGGAAGTAAACATATATTTTTTTTCCAACTAGCCTTTTAAAGAATTTTTTTTAAGAAATTGTATTTATTTTTTTAAGAAGTTAACTTCAATAACTTGTTATGTGTTTTCATTTCGCATATATGTACGAGTACTTACGAAATATTTTATTCAATTATGTGAACTTTTTTTTCCAATCTGATGTAAGAAAATTTGCCTAATTGTAATAGAATTATATTTAGGGCTTAACATATTATAGCACGCAGTATATTGGAATAATTTGGAATATTGGAATATATTGGAATAGATTTGTTCTAAATTTGATGATTTTGCTAATTATAAACTACATTATATTATGCCATAGCTTATTCTATTTGGTCATGCAATTATTTTCTATTGTGTTTCGGTAAAGGATAAACAAAATCTATTAAGAAGAAATCGTAAATTTATTCTTTATGACTCTTTTCAGCTTAAAAATGTAATATAGGAAATTTACCTATATGATATAAAATCGAAGTTCGAAATATAAATAGATAAATAATATTTTTTTTAGATTGTCAAAAAAAAGAAAGAAAGAAAAGACCTCTTTTGTACAGAAAATTCTTCCTTTGATCTTTAAATAACTTGAATCTAACTTGTATGTCTCATGATAATTAGAGAATTTTGATTTTGACCATTTGCAATAAAGGTACATATATGAAATTTCCAGATTAATATATCTTTGTTATTGACAGTTTTATTTATAGGAGGGGTTCGTGGAATTAACAGACTTTAATTAAAGCAGCATAAACAGAAATTTATTTGCAGTATTTATTTGTAATATTTGAAGTTAAAAATACAGGAACTACTCAGTCTTCAATAGATCACAAATCAATATATTACACAGTCCACGGGAAAAACTCAAATTAACATGGCAAGTCGGCTCAGATTCAATTCCAAAAACATCTGTTCCGATCTAGGTCAAAAACATCAACGATCACTCGGTACACTTACTCCATTATCGGCAAATGCAGAAAGATTTCCATGTATTTTCGATAGACTCTAGGAAAGAGTACAAATTTCCCCAAGTCACCAAATTTCGTGTCAAAAATCTCACAGAAAAGCCTAAAATAAGAGGAATGAAACCATGCCTGTATTTCAAAAACTAGTCCGATAAAAATATAAATCAAGATCGAATTTTACTGTAGTACAAAAAAACTGCAAAAATTATTTGTCTGTGAATCGAAATCCAGAAATTTCCTGGAGATAAAAATATATATAATATTTAACAAAAGAATATTTAAATGTTTTTGAAAGTATGACAAACTCCATCTCTATATGAAGTTTTTCGGAGAAATATTTATATAAGTTAACTATGTACCTGAATCTAGATAGATAAAATTATTCTTAAGTTCCCAATGAAATATTTACTTTATTTTAGTAAGTATCAGTAATTCTTTGTTATTCCAAACATTCGCAGTCTTATGTGATTGTTCTTTTAGCTGAATGTTAGGTCCTGCCGGTTGGTCTATTGGGTCTTTGCTTTGAGGTCGTGAGCACATATACTGATATCAATAAAAATTCATGACAAATGTTCGCATTGATAACATCAATGATTTGGATAAAACATCTCTCTTCTTATATGCTTTAAGATAATGTATGGGGTGTCAAGCAGAAAAAAAATCATCTCGTTTGATCCCCGTTCAAATTTATTTAAATAGACTTTTCGATAATTTTGTGCTCATTTAAACGAGGCGTATTATTTTTATATCATATCATTAATAATTCCGCAGATGAGTTATCAATTAGAAAAAAATGAAATAAAAATGTTATGGAACATTATAATTTCAGAGTGTATAATAATGTTTTCAATTTTACGCATTTGATATTACATTATTTTTAAAAAAAATTATTCATAACTATATCATATATACAAAAAGACCGAAGAAAAGCGCACAAAATAAAATATGTTCTGAATATCATTGCAAAGCGTGAGTTAAATAAAAAATTCAAAGTAATTATTTTGTACGCTTAAAAATATTTTTAAAATTTATTAATATTAAAAAAAAGTTATTTTTGAGAGTAATATTAGATTTGTAATTGTTTTTTAATTTTAAAATTGGATGAAAGCGATTTTTGTGCAGTAATAAATTTTGAATTTTCGGAGGCTAAAAAAAGCAATTTTTTTTCATTAATTTTTAATCAAGAATTTAAATAACATTTTAAAAAAACATTTTATTTGATTACAAAAAAGAACTTAAAAACCAATTTTGATAACAAAAGGTTTGTCAGCTTTATGAAAAGTTCGGCATGATTCATTGGATGCCGTTTCATGATTACCGATTCTTTTGCACATCCTAATTTAGAGATATTCGCAGCATATATACATTTCTCATTTTTGAAATATTCTATATAATTATATTTGAATTAAAAACAGCGAATTATTTTCATAAATAAAGGCTCATTTCTAATTTAACAGAGCTTAGTAAAAGCGTTTTGAATAATATCCCAAGTATTGCATTGAAAGCGTCTTCATATATCCAGCAACAATAAATCAAGAATTTTACCTTGATGTTAACTTTGCAGCATATATAATGAATTTCAAATCTAATCCAATCACAAATTAAAACTGCAATTTTTGATCCTACTTGAAGAGCAATTCCCATCTTTATCAGTACCCTTCAAAAAACCTTTAAATCTCAAAGAAAAACTCTAAACTTCATATCTAGATTGTTTTAGCGCCATTAAGTAGATATCCCTACAAGACTGAAAACACGTGGGAAGACTAAAAAAAAAGGACTTAAGGAACAAAATGTGGCAAGATTGATTGGGTCAAAGTTCTAATTCGAAATTTTCCTGAAGATACTAGACCAACGATTCCAAAACGATGACCATCCATCACTTTGTTAAATGGGATAGTGTTTTTTTCCTCTTCTCCCCCACCCCTTATTCCCACCATTCTCTTGCTATCGAAAGTTCAAATGTTGCCTAAAGTGCTTGGTTAGAAGGCATCTGTTTTCTTACAATTTTCATTCCGCAGTTTTTTTATCCTAACGTTTGGTTGTTTTTCCCTTTAACTTTTGTTCGTTGTTTTGATCGAGTTGAATGCTCTATTGCGAAGTGATACTGTTCGGATTGAAGAATAGAACGAAACCTATTAAAGAAACGGATGAAATTTTATCGGATGAATCTGATAAGATATTCAAAATCTGTAGTATACAAAAGGAAATCCCAATTTGTTATTTTTTTCCCTTAGATTATAAATTACGAATTCATTTTTAAATATTCTTGATGCATCATGCTGTTTCTTATGTTTAATCTTGAATATACACTGGTGTGCAAAACGTAAGAAACAGGTATGTTTTTTGTCATAACTTCACGAGAAATCATCTGAGAGACATGAAATTCAGAAATGAGATACAGCATTTTGTTCTGAAAGAATGACGAAAGCATAGTTGCGCAGAAATGAATACAATGCATACAGTATGGAATCAAACAAAAAATGGCTTTATTGAACTCATAGTATCGTTACACATGATTGTCTGTCCAAGAGGATGAACAGCAAGCAGATATTCCTTAGTATGGGATATGCCCTCCCCTTACTGCAATGGTTGCTTCGCACCGTCTCCCCATACTCAGCACCAGATTGTTCAACAGTTCTTGAGGTAAGAGTGCCCATTCCTCAATCAGCATCTGTTTAAGTCGTCGGGTGTTGCCAGGAGGATGTAATCGTGCCTCAAGGCGTCTCCCCAAAGCATCCCACACATGTTCTATCGGATTTAAATCAGGGGAGCACGCCAGCCAATCCATTCGAGTGATATCTTCACTTTCCAGGAGCTCCTCAACAGCACGAGTCCTGTGTGGCCGTACATTGTCATCCATAATAACGAAGTCTGATCCAATGGCACCTCGGAACAGACGCACATAGGGAAGGATGACCTCCTGACAATAGCGATCTCCAGTTACAAAACCTCTGTCTAAAACGTGGAGCTCAGTCCGCCCGTTCATCATAATGCCTGACCAGACGACAACTCCAGGACCACCGAAACGGTCTCTTTCCGTGATGTTACAAGCGACTCCCAACGCCAGTTAATTTGGAGAGAAAAACTTTACATTGTCATATTTGTTTTGAATATCCAGATTATGCAGAAAATTTAATATACGAGAAAAAAATTCACAACAATTAAATATATTAAATATAAATTAAAATTATTAAATATAAAATTACAATTTATAAATTAAAAATTACAATATTATAAACTGCAATAAAATTACAATAAATTGCCTCTATTTTATATTTAATAGATGTCATTACATAATTATACATCTATTAAATATAAAATATGGACAAATAACAGATTAATTCCATTAGACTATGGAGTCAAACATTTTTTAAACTGAAATTAAATCACTAGAGGAAACTATAACTCTGACCAGTAATTACACATAATCAACAATTATCTGAAATGTTCCATTTATTCTTGAATCAATAACTGCATAGCCAAATGGAACGTGTTATCTAATAGAGAGTAAAAAAGTAAAGAATTAAGCTTCTTTACTTTTTTACTAAAAAAATAGTAAAAGAATTAAGCTTCTTTAAGCCATGCTATTTCGTAAAGCTTTTCTTATTTCAAACGCAAATCCAAATTGTGTGAAATTCGAATAACACAGAAGCACATGAGGATAATTTAATTCTGTTTGACCTTAAACCTTAATGGCGTTAAAAGTAAGATCTGGTTGTAAAATTCAAAACTTAATGATATACCTTGAGAAACAAATGAGGCACTCACTCGTTTCAAGATTTCTCATTTCTTTTTTGCTAACACGATACCATGGAATCTTCAATATAATTTGGAACATTTTCTCAGCAGTAATTAAAGCTAAAAAAGCAATTTAACACTGGAATGAGAATTGCATCAAGGAAAAGCTTTTATTCCTAAATTCACAAAAACTTTCTGGGTAGTGAGTCTTTTACTTTCCTTTATTTTTATTTATTTATTTATTTTTGCATTTGTTGTTTGAGCTGAGATGCTTCTTTTTGTTTTTGTTTTCCATTTTTCCACTACATCTGATAATTTAAAAAGCAAACATTTTGCAATTACCGCGCTACAGCAATTTTTTAAGCGAAAAGCAAAGATATAGTTATATGAATTACGTTGTTGTTGTTCACTGGATGTGAATAATTTCTGAAAGTATATTTAGTGTGAATATAAATGACTATCATTAAATAATAATACTTATTTTTTAAGAAGGCCCTCTGGTGCAATTAATGTCCACGATAGAACATGGAATGGTGGTGACAGAAAAAAAAAATCCCATAAATTGATGTTCGATTCATTGGTTCATACGGTTTTCTATTTACAAATATTGTAATTAGAGTTAGAGACAGTTTAGTGTAATTGGGAAATTGGTGATAATTTTTACGACGATATAGGCTCAAAAACTGACATTTTCCACTGAGAATAAATTAAGCTGCAAATACAAATTCACTAATATGGGGCTGTTTTCATGTTGACAGATATCCAAGTTTATTGTGGGATATTTTTCATCTGCTTGTCTTGACCAGCACTGACCACTTCAAACGTCTATCAGAAAACACGAAACTAAAAAAGTACACCTTTTATTTTATATAATAAAAGAAAGTGAAACATCGTTTCCGAAATATTTAGTAAAAAGAACTGATAATAAATTAAAACACACATTTTTTATTATGATCAGAGTAAAATATAGTTTATTTATAGTTATTTTTTAAATATTAGACTTTTTTTACATAAAACCTTTTTTTAAATTTTTTTAGTTATAGCCCTTATAAATATTATGCAATCTAGAAATCCATTTTCTTTCGAAAATCAGGCAACTCTAAAGAAATAAAATACATCTAAATTAATCGATTAACACATTATTAGATTCTGAAAATATTGAATAAGTGTATTTGCCAATAATGAATAAGTTCGCAAAATTTAATTATACTAAAACATTAAAACGTGAAAGAAAATTATGTTACAAAATTCTAACATTATAAACAGTAGCAAAAATTATTGCAATGTAATATTATTTATTTGTTTATAAGAGTTTACTGTAATTGAACTAAATTGTTAAAAAATTATACTTTTAACAGTCAATATAACATTCAAGGCAGTAGACTATCATCTTATTAAAAATGCTCTTAACTCCAAAATACATAACATATAATAATATGGGAAACATTTTTGTAATAATGTAAAATCTATGTTGAAATGTTATAGAATAAAGAGAAAATAATAACATCACTCACTTAAAGGTTTATATTACAGTATTATTTCAAACATTTTCTCACGTTGCATCTGAGAAACTTCAAAATAATTCTGAAAAATTACACATCTCTAAACGAATGTAAATAATAATCTAAAGGGATTAACGTGAGGGGAAGTATCAAATTATCCTGTTAATGATTTCTTCGAATCTCTCATTAAATCCGAAGTATTTCTCTTCTGTTTTATGATTTTCTCATTGCTATTACGAAATTTATTTAGAAATGAAGTTTGCATGCATAATTTTTGGAAAATCCCTGAAAATGTTTTTAAATTTCCCTGATGGGAAATATTGTCGATGAAGAGATGACAAAGGGGTGAAATATTTTACGTGCCAAATGCAATGGTCTTTGAACGATTTCGAGAAATTGATAGGAATATTGATGCTCTTCGTGATTCACTGTCACTCAATGCAAGGTTAAAAGCACGAAAATGTCAGTTTTAAGGTTTTAAATCAATTTAATAATGTATACATAACACTTTTGTTATTGGAATTATTTATTCTATGAAAATGCTAAATTTATGAGTTAGTACTGGTAAAATTTTTGGTATGGTAAATATGATAAAATTTTTCAATGAAAAAGTTATAACTTTTAATTAGAAATATTAACTTCAGTTGGGAACCAATCATTATTAGTACTTTTTTATTTCCTAAGGAACTGACTGTGTAGAATAGTAAATTTAAGATTTAAGAAAATTAGTCATCTATTTTAAAGGTTAATATATCTTCATCAAATATGCATAGTTAATACGGAATTCATTCAGTATTGTACGCTGAAAGAAGTCCAAAGCGTTGGTTGGGGGGGGGGAACAAAAAAAAACGACTTCATGTTTTCTTGTGAAACCACACAACATGTTATTGCACAAAAAAGCACACTTAACAAAAGCAAAGCCGTGGTGCTCAAAAGCAACCACTTTTTTAAAAACTCACAATACAAGCAGACATAAAATATCAAAAGAATTCAAACTGCAGCTAGAACTCCCTATGCGATCCTCTTACTAATCAACTAAGAAAAGATTTCCATGTAAACGCTTTGCATTTATAGGTTTTCAGCAGAGTGAGGAGTTTTATAGATGGATGTTCTGATCTTGGGTCCTAATAGAGATAAAGTGGAAATTTTGTAGATATTTCCTTTTTGTCACCAAGCTAGCCGAAAGCTTCGTCAGTTTTCCAAATGATCCTCATGATGACGGATCGATTATTTCGCATCCATTGAGTATTCATTACGAATCCCTGTAAATATTTTATGCAGTAATAAAGTTAGCATGATAGGAAAGCAGCATTTCAGATAATTAACAATGTAAATAACTTCTAATAAAATATTAGAAGTTATTTATTTCATTTCACCATTTAAATATATTCAGATTCGGCAGTGACTTATTTTTTTCTGTAAAGCATTACAAATTGATATTATTTTATTTTTTTATAAGACAAGCATATATAATAATTGTGACTTATTTAAAATTTCCATTCTGTTTGAAACAATTAAATGATATTTGAGGTTATAATCTCTAATTCTTAAATTGTTGCAACTGGTTTCTCTAGACGTCCTTTCAAAGTCCGGGTAACTTTGCATTAGTAATATTTATTAGAGTTTGTTTTTTTTTCTATTTAGATATGTATCTGCTTTCAATATTAATTTTATATTTATCTTTTGATTATTTTCTAGTACATTTTTGATTCATTATAAGGGAAAAAATGAAATTTAAAAAATCTTAAATAATGTGTCAAATAATAAAGGAGAATAAATTGTCCATTTGCATATTCGGCTAATTATTTAAACTATTAATATCTAGTTAAAATGTCAATGTTAAAAGATTTGCATTTATAAAATCAGTTCTAACACATAAATAGTTTCGAATAGTATTAATTAATTGATGCCCTTATATAATTTATAACTTTTTTACTCAGATTTTATCAGGAAATTTCAAGAAATAGCGAAGCAATTTTAGAATAAAGCAATTAAAATTTATTAAATGCCATTAAATCATTCTATTATATAAGTGGTGTGTCCAATTATAATACCGCATCGTTAAATTAACTTCGTGTTTGCCCTCCAGAAGTTTTATAAAAATAAGAAAATTAATTGCTGTAATTTTATTATATACATGATCTAGAGCATTAATGAGCATGAAAAACTGAACTGCATTTTTTCTTTTCTATTGTTATTCATATATACAGAAGAAACTAATTGGATAGAAAAATGATCAAAGAGATGCCTAATGAGTAACAGGAATTCCAAAATTAAATAAAGAATTATTTGAAAATATTTGAAAAAAGAAAATAAAAAAAATTGTGAAAGGAATTATAAGCAGCATTAAATTCTATATTTGCAATTAGTTTGTCTATTTAAAGCAATGCAAAATCATTTATGGCAATTTTTAAATATTATATTATTGCTTTACGTCCCCAATTTATTAAAATTTTTTGAATCTATAATCTCAGCAGATATTATTCGTAATAATTAGTAGTATTGGTTAACGATTAAGAATGCTGGAATGGAATGGATGCATGAATGCGTGTATCTGCAGTGAGAATAGTTCAAGTTGACAAAACCTTGCAATTTAATTTCTGGTGCAATTAGCTATTACATGTTAAGAACTGCTTAGTATTTTTTTAGAAAAGGAAGTTAAACATATTAGTTGGAGCACAGCAAAATTATTTCAACTTTGTTGTTAAATTTTATCATAAATCAGTGAATACGCACTCTTTCGTGTTTTAGCAATATTTTCTCAAATCAACGGAAAATTATTCTAGAAGAAATCGTAGACATTGCTGTGCATTCAAATAGAAAAAGAAATCTTATATATTGAATAAATATATTGAATTAAAATTTTTTATGCTTTCATTCCTGCAAATAAATACTTAAGTAAATTTATTTTCAGTTGTTATTTAAGGATTCTATCTATTGTAATATCATTATATCAACACAAACAACAACACAAACTCGAACACAAACAACACAACACAACTCGAAGTACAACACAAACACAACACAACACAATCAACACAAACTCGAAGTACACTCTTTTCTCTTTTGATTAACTCCCAAAACTATGTCAGTGCTCTTAAAATAGAAAACACTTTCCATTAAAATTTTGTTAACAAATTTGCACAAACTAAAGATCGTTTTGCAATTTATATAAGTTTTTCTTACAATTTTAGCATTTTAGTTTCAAAAGCCCAAGGAAAGTTATCATTATCCACCGCCTTAAGAAAAAAAAAAGAAAGAAAATCTTGGCACAAATAGCAAATATTTCAATAAAATATCCGGAAAAGGCAAGTCCATTTACATCTAAGGGTGTAATATGTTTTCCATGTAGGTGACGTTAGGGATAAATCAGTCATCGAGTAAATTTGATGAATCTGCTGATGTTCTTATTCAGGGGTTTATAAAGCAAACGATTATTCATGACACGGACGGTTGTTTGCGTTTTATTCCTGGCAAGTGCATGGATGATTTGGAGTGAATAAAAAAAGGGAATTTTGTACAATTATCCTCGGCAACTTTCTGGTTACGCCCGTGTGGAATTAAATAAATAACGGGTTGAGATAGTTTTGTTACAATCTGTGGTGAATAGCATATAAGCCAGTTAACAACTACGCTACACGAGC
>JAPMOR010046902.1:0-10666 GCA_026543865.1 Argiope aurantia | reverse complement strand
TACGCTACACGAGCGTACGCTTTTGTATCCTGGTTTAGTTACTGGACTGCTAACCGAAAGGTCCCAGGTTCTATCCTTGCGCATTCACATACAGCCTCAAATCTATTATACTACAGGAAATAAGTAATGAATTGAAATACATGTGATGAAGTTCCATCATATTCATTTATTTCTAGCAGATTCAAATGAAATTTTTTCACCACATTATACTTGTTATATGTAGATTTATTTTCAAAATACTAGACGACAAAGCAGAATTTAAAAAAAAAAATCTTTATTTTTTTAAGAAATTAATACAAATTATGGAAATATTGCCAAATCTGTTAACAAAATAAATGAAAAAGCATCTATTTCTTTTATAAGCCGATAAAAGGTAATGACAAATAAGTGAATGCCATTAATGGAAAAGTACGACAATAATCATCATAAAGCTTAACAATAGTGGGAATAAACATGAAATATATCTCTAAACACTATAACAGTTAATTATATAATAATTGACGCTGGTCAAAATTTTATAAATTATGCATTTTTAACTATAAGAGAATTAAGAGCAAGTAATATTAATTCATTATAAGCCCTTTTAGAATGTGCAAAAAATATCAATTATTCAAATAAGCACTTCTTTATTTGATTTGTTCAATCATAAATTAAATGAACATATTATTTACTTTTAAATTATTACTTATTTCAATATTACTTAAACGCATATTATTTAATATAATCCAAAATAAACTAACAACAAATATTAGTAACTTGAATATTATGTAAGAAAAGTTCTGAAATAATTTTTAACAATGTTAATTAAACCGAAAGAACTTAGAAATATTATGTGGAAATTTTGCAAGTTAGCAAGCAATTCACGAATGGCAATATGGTGTTTCTAATAGCATCAAATTTATAATTATCTTATTCTTTTTGATGTAGGTATTCCTTTCTTTGTTATAAAAGCAAGAAATTTTGAAGAATTTATTAATACTTTTTTCTAATTGATGATCAGAAAAAAAATCATCTTTAGCAATTACATTTTTCACATTAAGAATAAAGTGTAGAAAACAGTTTGAAATCAGAATGAATGAACATACCCTGATGCACTTTTTTCAACACATATTTATTTTGTTGAAAAACAGTTAGTTCGTTACTTTTATCGCAAACTTAAAATAAAAAGAAACAAATAATTGAATAATTAATGATTTTATTTCCTGATACAGATTTTTTTTTAAATTTTGATCTTATGTACAACTCGAATATTTGCTTTGAACTAATAACGAAGGAAAATTATTTAATATTTACTGCTGTTGCCTTAACATAAACAATATACCCGAACATTCGATAATACTCACTAATTAATAAGTACAGAAATTTCTCTAAAACCGTCTATATTGAATAAATATAATCCTTTATTCACAAAGTTCGTTCTCATAGCCCATATATTAACCTCATCCTAATTACCTTACTGAAGCTAATTACTCGGGAGCAACCACTCATCATGGAAACTACTCTGTGTGCAAGGACATCTCTCTCTCTCTCTCTTCCGTTAAATATCTAATACAAGCAAGGATCACTTAACACTTGCAGAATTACGAAGTTGTCTGTTGTGTTTGAGCCTCGGTGTACGAGCTGAACTAATTGAGAGAATGTAACTCAACTATCGACAACCAAACACAGGCGATAGCATCGTGGACAAGAACGAAGTTGCAAGTTCATGTTCTCGCTTGTCGTTAATAGTCATTAGCACTAATCGACTCCCAAATATTTGGAAGTTGGTTTATATCTGACCCAAAGATAGTATTTAGGGGTATCTTTATGATAAAATAACCAAAATGTGTATTGATTGCTTTGTTTTTGATTCAGTGGTTTTCAAGATAAATTCTTATGATAATCAAATGTTTTGCTTTACAAACTTGAAAATTAATTATTTAAAAAATCTATTGTCATAAAAAACTCAGCTTTATTTAGTGAAAATGGGATGCGGCCCTTAAGGTTATTTTGCTATTATAATGCGATGATAATAGTATTTTTGCATGGCTTCATTATTCTTTATAAATATTGCTTAAATTATGGTTTTATTAACTATCTGTTTCGGAGTTACAAGTTTGAGACGTATCTCTAATTTATAAGATGCCGTTGATAACATTTCAACACGAAATTCTCTTCGATGTTTTTCGGCACATTAGCAAAGTGAACATTAAATTTGCACCGGCAATGTACATGATATTGGCTTAGTAGTAGGGAAATGTTAATCACAATTGTATTTACAAATCTTATTTTGAAATTTTGAATTGTTAACATTCAAAACTTTATAAATAAGTCTTAGTTGATCGTGGAAAACAGAAACATTCATTCATTTATTTAAAATTTGGTGTGTCCAGAATATTTCTCAGAATATACCTTACTGCATTAAATTTAGACTTCATAATTTTTGAAATATATTTATAGGCCGGAACAAAATATTATTATTGATTTCATTTCAATCCTTTTGGAAGATAAACTAAAAACTGAATTTTATGCTGAATCTGAGAAATTTTTGTTGAATTATTGTTTGAGATATTACATAAATTATGAAAAATATTTTGTAGTTCACATAAGACTTGAATACCGAGCGATTCTGTTTGCAATACTCATATTCAATAATAATGATAATAAATAAATAACAATAAAGATGATAAATAAAATAAAACGCTTGGTTTTATTAAAAAATATCTTTATATTAATTGCAATTTCATCATTTCCATTTCAAATTAAAGTTGAAGTTTTACCGGAAATGACAACAAATTAGCAATATATACATAGTAAATTGAACGGAACGATCTAAACAACAGTATAAGTTTGGTATGACTATCAAAATTTGAATATTAAAAATGTTTTGTTTGAGAATCTATTAAGAGGCCAGTTACTTAAAATATTTAATTGAAAATTGTAGCAAGCGGTAATACTGGCGAACCGGCTGGTCGCCAAAGGCGGCTAGTTTATTTATATTTCTGACATCATTCCTTATTTATAATTTAATTTTTATTCAGAAGTTTCAAACTAAGTTTAAAAATATTACAAAGAAATGTGATAGAAACTAATGTCCAATAAATAAGCAATTAGAGAATCAGAAAAAAAAATCAATACACATTTCATATATCTAAGTTGTTATCTTGTTTAATGATCGCATTTTCACGCATGCGTAGGTGCAGAAACAGACGATCTACCGCTTACCAGATATTATCTAAATTTGAGATGTTAAACCTATGTACCTAATTCTTTCTACATGGCTCTTTGCATTTTACAGTGTTCAAACAGTCAGGTAGACTTCTGAATGATTTTCGTTCAAAATATAATTATAAAAATCCCATATAATTTTTAAAAATTTTTTTAATTATTATTTTCGTAATTTTATTTACAAAATGTGCTTTAAAGAAGAAAATAGTTGGCAAAATTTTCAAATCATCAATGTATGCGTAAAGTTTCCAAAAATTTAATTACGTGGGGAAAAATGTCATTAAAAATGCCTATAAATAATTTTATATCGAACAGAATTCACGGACCAAAAAATATTCCTCCTCTAAAATTATTTTTCTATGATTGGACATGGTTTTCTATTGAATAAAGGGAAAAATTAAATTTGAAGTTGGAATTTTTGTCGGTATTTTTGAATTTGATTTCAATGTCTGATACTCATTATGCTCACTCATCTTGATTTTTAATATTTTTTTTGAGAATCAATTGTCTCAGTGTAATTTAGTTCTCTTTTTTTAAATTAAATTTTCACAATTTTTTATACCGCCACTATACAATTTGAAATCATAGAATAATGCATATGGAACATAACTTTTCTGATCCGCAAGCTTGGTTTCGCAGAAATAAAAATACTTTCAGTGTTTTTAAACGAACTTTTTTTCACAAAATCGAATTTTTCAAAATATAATATTGATAGTGATCAGAACTTTTTATCAATTTATCAACTTTCCCCCTTCTTATATGTATTTCATCCGTCTGAAAACTTAGAGGTCTGCTTTGGACATTCAGCTAAACCACTTCAATGGGAAAAAATGCTGTTTTTGAATGTTTTTTTTTCTTTGACAGTGTTCAATTCGACTGGACAAAGCTTTAAATCACTCGATTTGATTATGCTCATAATAGCAATTTAATATAGTATAAATTTCACTATTTACCAAATAAGAATATTATTTCAGCGTATATGGAATGAAGCAGGGAGTTATAACATATTTTAAACAAAGGAGCAATAACATGTTATATTTCACTATAGAAGCGGAAAACATTTTTAAAAAAATAGACAGTACCGAAAGTATTAGAAATTATTCACTATTATTCGGCGACAAAATTTCCTTTTCTAAAATTATTTTAATGCATAGTGAAGTATAGCGGTTAAAGCATAGTGAACTATAAAAACAAGAAAACGATATAAAGAATATACTACAATTAAATAATGTTTTTGGGACTTTTGGTGAAATTGGGCAGTGGAATATACCAGATAAACTTTGATAACATCACCAGTTGTCATACATTTTTGCATGAGATAAAAATGTGTGAAATCAGACAGATTATTGGGACTGAAGGACTGACACTTTATTATTATTATTAATAATAATAATAATACATAATTTATAAAAAGCCGAAACGTAAAATATAATTCTAAATTTTGTTTTTTCATAAAACTGCTGTGACTGAATATCATAAAACACCGGAGGGATTTTTATATCAATACGATATATTAATGAAAATAAATAACCAACAATTTTATCATGAACAAAATGCAGTTTCAAAAAAATATTTTGTTTTTTAAAAATACAAGTCAGTTTGCATAAAATTATTGAAATTTAACAAACCAATTAATGTTTCTAAGTTATTTCATCTTTAGTGTATCATAAGATTTTAGTTGATCCTAAAAGGTATCAAAATTTTCGTAAAACAACATATGGTAATATCAGTCTGTTTATAGACATACTATATATCTTATATAGATATATTAACTGTTATAATATGAATCTGAGTTACACGTATAAAATGAATCATCTTAAAATCAGCAGTCGATGCGTTCATTTTCAGCGTCTTAACTATAACCTGATGGTGCAAATGAACTCGGTTGAGGAGTCAAATGTAATTCACTGCTGGAGTCAGACACTTACATAACTTCTGTAAATATAAGCCTAATTATTCCAAGTCTCTAGTAGCGACTGAGATCACCTCGTTTGGTGATTCCATCCCTCGTTGTTGATAACAGAAACTAATATTGCTTCAGTAAGGGTGAAATCTTACTCAACCTGTCTTGATGGAAGTTGACCCAGGAGAAGATGTCGCCGTCTAAGCAATGGGAAATATTAATGAACTCACCTGGGTACATGCAATTGCACTAGAATTAAATCAGCGAGATGAGTTCACATTTGATTTATCTATTTGTAGCGCTGGGAAAATTTCTTCCTATAAAAGTGTTATTAAATAAGAAATTATAAAAGTGCTTGCAGGTACTTCAAGTAGAGCTATATTCTATAATGTTGGGGTCTGTAAAACATTCTTTAATTAAAAAGTTAGCATGTCTTTTTATAAAGCATGTCTTTTATTTTTAATTTTACTATGTTATACAATATGATTTTTAAATATTTTATACCATAAGTTTGTTTTTTAAATTTTTACTATATTATAAAATATTGCTTGCTCCTAGATTGCATTTTTCTTTCACAGCTGTTATGTATGTTTTCAGTTTTCCCTTTCCAGTCAAGTTTGGAAAAAAAATCATTTTCATTTTTTTAATTATCTTAATTTTTATGTTTTTTGTCATTTGTCATTTGTACTGCATCAACCACGGATTGAGACCTTCCGTTCTAAATAAATAGCAAATGAATAATCCCGAATTCTTAATCGAAACAAACTACACATTAACAATTTTGTACTAAATAGTTATGCAAATGAGTTATTTATACTATTTCTCTTATATATAACTATTATCAATGGTTCAACACAATGCTCTAAATAATTTAGAATTAATGATGTGTGTAGGTTACTTGTAATGTAAATTCCAAATCAACTCAAGGCATAAATCATTTAAAATACCGAACTGTATTCTCCGTTGTGTAAAACGAGTAACTGAGAGAAAAGGGAATATAACCAAATCGCATAATTTAACACGTTGATCCAATGAGAAAGTTATTGTATTCATCTGCATGCAATTAGGAATTTAATATTTTACTGAAGCATGCTTTTGGATCTCGCAGAAATATATGCTATTCATCGTCATGGTGAAATTATAGATACGTTTACATATATGTGGATTAAAATTATTCTAATGTACTAGTATTATTAATAGTAATTATTTTGTTTTAATCTAATATATTTATATCGTATCAGTTCAGTAAATGAATGTTTTATCAAAGAAATCTGAAATGGGATGAACGCTTGAAATAGTATTAATACTGCATTTAGTTTGGAGAAAATCATTTGAAATTAGCTAGATCGTATCTATGAGTGATATCATTTTAAAATGTTTAGAGGGAAAAAATAAGGAAAATAGCATAATGTATGTATTTATACTCATAAACACAAAAAATATAACTTAGATATTTAAAATTTAAAAAAAAACTGTTTCAACAGCATATTTCACCTTTTGGAAAGTAAAAAAAAAGTATAAAATTTAAAGGAAGCTCCGAAATCCGATTCAAAACATCATAGCTTCATAAAATTTGAATGCTTCAATCATCAATCTTTAAACTATTTTCAAAAATGTATTTTTAATTATGGCATTTATATTGTTAAACAAGGCTGCATTTAAGACTGTAGCAACGAGCGTATATAAGAGGGGGATTCAAAAATTAAGAGACAGTTGAGAAAAGGTGCATTTATTCTTATGATTGAAAACTGAAACATACATTATTTTTCCTATATAATCAGCTTAACTTCAACGCAATTTTACAAATGTTTCAGAAACTGTTTGATTCCGTCTGAAAAAAAAATATTTTTCGGTTGTATTTGTAATCAATTTTGCACCGCATCAATGACTTCTTCATTGGTTGCACGTCTTCTTCTCCTTTGTTTTTTCTTCAATAGTCTGAACATATGAAAATCTCTTGGAGTCATATTTGGACTGCTTGGCGGGTGTTTCAGCACTTCGAAATCCGACTCTTTTATAGTTTCAGCCGTCCGTTGGGCAAAATATGGCCGAGTGTTGTCTTGCTGCAAGATCTGCTGAATCATGACTGAAATGTAAAGTATTGACGAATTCGTTTAGTTTGATGCGTCTGTTTTCCAACACCATATTCTCAATAAATTTCACATTGTTCACAACAATAAGAGTTCACGTCGTTGGCTTGCCCGATCTGTTGTCTCCACATAGAGTTCTTCCCTGTTTGAAGCGCTCTATCCATCCATAGGTCTAGCTTCGCGATAAACAGCTGTCACCATACTGCTCTTGCATTCGACGAATAATTTCCGTAGATCTGTCATCCTCCGCAAACGAAAAGTGAATCACTGCCCTCATTTCCTCCTTGGTGCATATCAATAATGGAGCTGCCATATTTAACGGTCTGCTACACTCCAATTACTAATTCTGGAATAAGAATAACACGTTGCATAGTAATGTTGCCGACTGCACTAATTCAGAGCCGGAAACTAGCAGTATTAACAAAACTTTGCAAAGGAAATTACAAAAATCCATGTACTTTTTGACTTATCTCATATAAATGCAGTAAATATGAAAATGAGTTTGCAGTAAACAAAGAAAAGTATTATTGTAAATTATATTTAATTTTTTTAAAAAAATATTTAAATTAGAAAAAGCTTTTACTGGAATGAAATTTATCTAGATTTTCTAACTAATTCTAAAATTTTGCACTTTACGTGATTTTATCGGATAGATTTTACTGAATCCTGTCAATTATATAAGCAAAAATAAAGTATGAAAATTTAAAATTTCTATCAGTTGTAGCCGAAATTTTGAAATTCCCATTCTTTTCGAGCACCTACAGTTCGAGAAGTGAATACTTGCTGAAGTAAATAACTGCATTAAGTCCAATGGTTAGCCCTAGTCAGCGCTTTGAACGATTTATACAACACACATATAATACAATATAAATACCAGTTATGTGAAGTCGCAATTCTACAGCGACTGGCCGTCGTCATTAGAGACAACATCAATTGGTAGTTTCTCACCACACTTACAGATATGCTGTGTAATGATATTTGTTAGACAACAGATATTTATTAGAATATCATGCCACATGTACTTTAGAACATTTGTTATAAAAAACATAAACTGTGTTAAAAATAAATTTTTATGCTAATTATTGTTTTTGTTATAAGCCATCTATTGACCTTTTTCGGTTTCAATAAAACCCCATGCCATTTCAAGAATGTGCGTGAATTTTTACTTCTCTACTTACTTTATTCCATGGATGATTGAATTTTCAATTGTTAACAGATTTTTTAATCACCCTGTACTTTATATAGTCAATAAGCTATTTTGTTTTAGTTGCTAGATAATTTTCTTTAGTATTTAGATTCGAAAGATCAAGCGCTATCGAAAAATAAGAACATACCATGCTCCTACACCGCTCAATTCAGGATCCTCTTTTTTAACAATTGATGCCGGTATGAGTTAGCAGGCGAAAGAGTTAGTAAAAAGTATCATCAAATACTGTAAAATCACGTCTCGGAACATCTTATCAAATGTTAGTGGAGCGATAGAGTATCACCCTATTAACCTGCTAAGAGATACGTTAAGGGCAAAGGAATAAAAATAATTTGTCAGATCGTTAATGATTGGATATGACACGATTCATGTTCCTTTAATTATAGTAAAGGAGGATCATGGGGAAAAGGATTTTTTTCAAGGTCATTCAATATCCATCAGCAGTGGAAAGTTTTTTTTTCTGACAAGCCAGCTTTTATCTTGTCGCCGGTTAGAGTTCAAGTGAGAACGGTTTGTCTATTTTCTAAAGTTTTTATGATTTTACTAAAGGAAAAAAAGGTCATT
This sequence comes from Argiope aurantia, assembly GCA_026543865.1. Taxonomy (NCBI): domain Eukaryota; kingdom Metazoa; phylum Arthropoda; class Arachnida; order Araneae; family Araneidae; genus Argiope; species Argiope aurantia. The sequence goes on along the minus strand of JAPMOR010046902.1, from coordinate 1,695 downwards.
TTTTATCATGTGACAAGCCTATCTTAGAACAATTTCTAGTATATGGTCAGAATTTATTACCTTAGCAGAGATTGTAGAAGAAGATGATATAAGGGTATATTGCAAATAGGGGTCTGAAATAATTTGTGGAGGTGAATTTTAGTACTGATTACGAAAATAAAAGAAACCGAATCCGATTACAATTATGAATGCTTTGCTAATACATAAGGTAGGTGACAGCGTTGAAAAGTCGATATCTTTGAGAAAATATGAAACATTTTAATTTAATATTCTTAATGTTTCAATTGGTGTCTTTATAAAAAGTATGAATGTTGCTTCCAAATCTGTTTTTTAGAAGTTAAATTGATTTTTATTTTTGCCTTTACATACGTTTTAATTCTATTTTATATATTTATATACTGCCTTTTCAAATTCCAATCTTTGGTAGCATTTTCCAAAGGAAAAACCTGATAAATTAAAATCTAATGCATACTTTTTGTTCAAATTTTGCATAATAATTTCCCTATATGATTTGTAGTTCTTGATGTAAAAAGTTAGAAAAATATCCGTTTACAAATATTTTATATTGGTTTTATAGCTCCACAATGTGAAAAAAAATAGGAAATTTAATGTTATTTATCTTTCGAAACCTAATATTTACAGAATGAGTAGAAATTCGATTTATTTTTAGTTCAGGAAAAATATATTTCTTAAGCTATCTTTAAAACGTTAAGTAGCTCATCTGATAATCCTCTAAACTAGAAAATTTTTACTTTATATCTATTTTTAACCAAAAAAAAAGAAGCCATTTCTGACATATTATGGTATATTTCGGTTTCACAGATGTATTTTTTTAATCGATTTTATGTAAAAATTAAAAGTTTTCGAGCGTTTTTCAAGAAATTTATATCAATCCTATTCATATACCTTAAATAAAGAAAATTATTCTCAAAACTGAATAAATGTAAATTTCAAAAATAGTTGATCACATATAAATAAGTTCTTCCATGAAATTAAAAACTGAATCTACTTGCCTCAAAAAATTACTCAAATATTTATTTTGATAATATATTATTAATCTTGGAACATCAAATGCTCAAAGTTATACAGATCTTCTAACTCAGAGGGATTTTTTACGTAAATTCGATGATTTCAACAATAAGAGTTAATGTCATTTTAGACTGAAAATTACAAAATGTCTTAAGTTTTTTTAAAAAATGCATAAATTTTTTATTTTAGATAATTGATATTTGGTAATAAGGGGATATTTTTTTCAATGTTTCATTTAATATAAGGTATTAATATTTAATACAAAGACTCTTAGTATTTTTTACAGATTTTTTTCATGGATTGGAATTATCACAAAATAAGGAAAAAATGTATTTTATTGTAATTTCAGAATCATATAGTGATGTGATAATCATAAATGATATGTGACAAGTATAAATCATATGTAACCTTCACAGACTTGAAAAACTTACATAGGAAGAAGTTTTAAAAATTAATTTCCTAGATGACTGATTATCTTCTAAAATTAATAATTATTATAATCTCTCAAATGAAAATTTAAACGAATATGAACTTTATCGAGTTGAAGCGAATCTGATATTATCGTTTATGTTTTGAAATGCAGTCATGTAGCTTTTTAGCTTCTCCAAAAAAGAAAAAAAAAGTTCACTTTTTATTTATTTGTTTATTTATTCGATTATAAAAAAA
>JAPMOR010046900.1:180969-191082 GCA_026543865.1 Argiope aurantia | reverse complement strand
TATTACATTCCAATAAGTTATTACAAGAGTATCGAGTTGTATAGAAGTCGGAATATGTTTTGGACATATCCCTCAGCATATAATTAAAACCAGTTTGAACCCTATAAGGATTAATCTTTCTTTTGTCCGTCGGAAGTAATGGATAGTATTGAAACCGAATACAGCCAAAAATTAGCCGTGGGTTTCTTTCCGTTATCACCGTTTTCAATTACAAGACTGGATTTTTGTTTTTTCTCCCCGAGATATTTTTGCGCTTTTTCTCCCTCATAATTTAATCCATCCATCAACTTCCTTACATAACTTAATCGCGAGATAAATCCCAAATTTAATTAAAAACTATTTCGCCAGAAAGTTCCACTTGACAAAAACGGACATCCATCACAGCGAAGTGCGCTTCTTTATTAAACCCCGCGATGGCGTCTAAGGAAGTACTTGCGCAATTAATCTTGTTACTTGCAGCAGCCGAAGCAGCTCTTCATTTCGCTGCGTCCCCCACCCCCTCTATAATTTTGTCTCAACTTTTAGACCTCAAAGAAAACACAACAAGATGTCTAAAGAGAAAGGCTCGCACTTTAAATTGCGTCAGCCTGTTGAAAGTCCGTAAACATAAATATAAGATTAAGTTAACTGACACGGGTTGGTAAATACTATAATGTGCAAAGTGTCGTTGAAGATCGGAAGAGATGTTTTAATTAGATTGTGAATTCAGATGCCTGTTAACGTTGGTGACTACATTGAAAAATCGATTTTTGGTAAAAATATCGAATATTTTTTTTATTAAATATTCCTAATCTCTTAGTAATTTTCTCTCACATTCATTCTTTGGGAAGTTATATTGACTTCCACATTTGTATAATTTATGTATTAATCTGTTTAATCTATGAATATTTTTTATTTAACATTTTTAATCTCTTAGTAATTTTGTTTATAAAATCCTCCGAATTTTCTCTCCCATTCATTCTTTGGGAAGTTACATTGACTTCCAGATTTGTATAATTTACGTATTAATCTGTTGAATCTATGAATATATTTTTATTCAATATTCTTAAATTCTTAGTAATTTTCTTTATAAAAACCCTCCGAATTTCCTCTCACATACATTTTTTGGGAAGTTATATTGACTTCCAGATTTGTATAATTTACGTATTAATCTGTTGAATCTATGAATATACTTTTATTCAATACTCTTAATTTCTTAGTAATTTTGTTTATAAAACTTTCCGAATTTTCTTTTCCATTCGTTCTTAGGGAAGTTACATTGACTTCCATATTTGTATAATTTACGTATTAATCTGTTGAATCTATGAATATTTTTTATTTAACATTTTTAATCTCTTAGTAATTTTGTTTATAAAATCCTCCGAATTTTCTCTCCCATTTATTCTTTGAGAAGTTACATTAACTTCCATATTTGTATAATTTATGTATTAATCTGTTTGATCTATGAATATTTTTTATTCAACATTTTTATTTCTGAGAAGTTTTTTTTATTAACCGTCCGAATTTTCTGTCTTCCTTCATTCTTTGGGAAGTTAGATTGACTCTCATATTTGCATTATATACGTTTCAATCTGTTTAATCAATGATTAATTATTACGTACGCAATAATTAATTATTAAGAAATAGAATAGTAATTATAATCTTCTAACTAAAAATCTCAAAAATTTCAATTCAATGCATAAATTTCTGTTTAAATTTGGTAAAGTGATTTCTCAATATGTTTCATAATTCCTGAAATATAAAATAACAATGTTTCTTTAAATAGATTTAACAGTTTTATTTTAATAATTCATAATGTACAAAAAAAATTGAGCATTTCTTGTTATTTATAAGTCGAAATCGAGTTTTTAAAGATTGGATAGAAATATAGTGCCTTTCTTATTTCAGGGTTAGGTAAAATATCATTTAATAATACAATTAAAAATTTTAAACTATTTCATAAATTTCAGAATTATAAAGTTCTTACTTTATACTATTTTTCAATTAAAAAAATCAAATTTGAAAACAATTTTGGTCCTTTAACTCATATGATTTTTTTTCTCAATCTGTGCTATGCAAAAATTCAAAAATATATTTTAATTTTTTTTACAAGCGTTTCGGAAGATTTTCTATTTTTAGTGAATTTATTCTAAATAAATCAAGTAGACAGATTCCATATTTCTTTAGATGAACCTTTTAAAATTTATTATATATAGCTGCACAATTATAAGAATTTCAAAGAAACTGAAAAAGATTTTATACATAAATTAGTAATTCTACGCATATATTTCTGAGCAGACTGGAAACTGTTGAAATGTCAAATATAATCCTTAAAGACAACGACTTTATTATAATATTAAATATAATCCTTAAGGACAAAGGCTTTGTTGCAATTTCAAATATAATCCTTAAGGACAAAGGCTTTGTTGCAATTTCAAATATAATCCTTAAAACATATATGACATACTTTCTAATTTTCAAAAAAGTACGCATCAGGAAGTGTCCATAAGCAACACACATCATAGCGATGCCATCCTTAAAATTCGTGATTGTAAAATTGCAAGGAGTAAATCAGAGCACTAATTCAAATTTAATGTAATGAAAAAAATAGTTATAATTCTGAGTCATTCATCCAAGATCAGTAATTAATCAAAAAATTTACTGTGAAAAATCTACGAAGCATACAATTTTCATAAGAAAAACGTCTTAACTTAGTCCAGATTTATCGAGAATTTGCGGTGATACATTTATAATAGAAATCATTTGACTATGCCTATTTGAAATAAAAGGTAGCAAATACTCAAAAATAGTCAAGAAGAATTGGTACATGTTGATTGATCGAAAAATAACGCCATTAACATCACACTACAATACTTCATACAATTACTCAGAAACAGTCGAAGAGTTTGTATATATTGATCGACAAACAAGCCATCAACGTCTTACTACAATACTTGATTCAGTTACTTAGAAACATTCAAAAAATTTGGTATATGTTCATCGTCAAATAAAGCTTTAAATATCAATGTCAGAAATAGTCAAAAGGAGTTGGTACATGTTGATCGACGAATAAGGCCTTCAAAGCAATACTACAATGCTTGATACAATTATTCAGAAATAGTCAAAAAGAATTGGTACATGTTGATCGACGAATAAAGCTTTCAAAGTTGTACTACAATACTTGATACAATTACTCAGAAGTAGTCAAGAAAAGTTGTTACATATTAACCGACAAATAGACCATCAACCTCGTAAGTTGAAGATATATTGCAATGCAGAAGGATGGCACGAATAGTAAGCATCCTTTACTAGCTGTCTCAGAAATAATACTGGTGATGGATATGTTAAATGTTGTAATGAAAACTGTTTATTACTTCTATTTTGACAATCACAAATAGATTCTGGATGGCTTCTCGAGTTTTATCATCAAAGAGAAAAACATTTAAAAAGAAGTGTAAACAAAATTGTAGTTATACTGCTGAAATGTACTACATTATACGAGTATTGGGAACTCAGAATAAGTAACCATAGAATTTAAGTCAGCATTAATACTAACTCGAAAAGGTGTTTTGTCCTTCGATGGAATCGCCAGCATTGAGTGTGCAATTTTTCCACCGATATGGAAATTGTAAAATGCTTGAATTAGTATCAGTTCTGTACATGGTTCTCATTAAGAATCTCTGGAATATTTCTGTACATTCTGAGACTGATTTTTTATCCTTGCAACGCCAAAGCGTTGCTCTACTTTGAGCTCTTTGAGTTTATGAATGGAGTTCAAAGAGGGCAAACCACTTTGCGATATTCATCGAACTATAAAAAATGATGAATTATTTCTGGAACGACTTTAATAACTATCATTTATATTATTATACTGATTTAATGGATCATTTTTGACGTAATGAAACCCGCATTTAATTTCAAATTCATTTTTGGAATGTGGAGTTTGATTTTATAACTAAGACTTGTTAAATATTAAAGAACTGTTATCTTCAGTGCTTCACTGCGATGGGTCTTAGTTTTTCAGAACAATTTCAGTCAGTACTACATGAAATTAAATTAAATTAATTTGAAATACACTTTCTTATAATACGAATTTAGCTGAATATTGGAAGGTATTCTCCGTTCCGTAGTGCAAATTAATAACGAATTGCACAAATGCACAGACAGCAAAAAGGTCAAGACTACAATCAAGTTGGATATCCTTTAATCAGAATCGATTCTTAGAAATGCAGTATTGATCAAATCAGTTTCTACAAGTCAAAATTCCCCAAATAAGACAAACAGAAACCTTATATACATGCACATATCTTACTAAGTAGTTTTACTAGAAACGTGTGAATTCTCTGGTATTCGTGTCTTGTTGTCCCTTAACAATAAGGGGCTTTATAATAAGGGAAATAGAAGCCTTAAAATATGCATTCACGAGAAAGTCATAATTAACGATTTTGCGAGAAATATACGTGTTTCCTCGCATTCACGGCATGCTTTGACAATCATGCACAAAGGACTCTTTCCGCGGGTCATTAAGACGATAACTTTCATTTCGGCAGATAGTGGACTCAAATGAAAGCAAGGGAAGACGCACCGACCATTTCAAGTAAAATTAATCTTCGGGATAGGAGTAGTTGCTTCTGAAATTCAGCTTTGTCAAACCTCAAAGGAGGTCGAGTTTGTAAATAATGTCATTGCGTCGTTGTACGGGGAAGAGCTGCATGCAGACTGAAATGAATGTTTATCGATGTTTCTGGAAGTTGACGGAAATTATATTTAGATTTTTTCCCTGCAGGAATTCTTTTTTTTTCCTTCATTTTTTATTAATTGCTTCACATCGGAACTTCCAACAGAAAGCAGAGATTTGCATTTTGAAACTTTCTCCATATTCATTTTGTATTTTCTAATCAATTTTGTCGTCGTAATTATCTTATACAGTATGCCATGGTTATTTTGTAGAAAATGTATTGGATTTCATGTTTTGTAATTCGTGCATGAAAAATAACTTGGTCGGTCTCTATTCTGCAAATTAGTACAAAGTTAAATGCCCATAAAACTATATTAGTTATTTCATTATATGTAAAATGAAAAATGTAATTTAATCAATATGATTATCTGTCAAATGAAAAATGTATTTTTATCAACATGTTTTTGAACTGCTCATAATTATAGAGATATATTCGTTTAGATAAGCTTTCGGTAATAAAAATTAATGAAGTCACTGTAACTCATGTAATCCACTGGGAATTACTACTGTGAAATATATCTAACAGTCATATTTTGTTGCTCAAAGAAAAATTTTCTTTTCATTTAAACTTCAACATATTAAATTGTTTGTTTCACCAATATTATTATATAAATAACAGCAAGAAATTAAAAAGAAATTACGCTTTGAATATAAGTTATTAACTGCACACAATTAAGTGTTTCCTCTAAATGATTTATCATTTCTTATGTTGTATGGATAAGACATTAGCTATATGATTCTGCATTCAGTGATCCTTGAAAAATTTATAATAAGTTAGTGCATGCGGACTGAACAGAATACAGCACAATTAATGACAAATCTTAGCACACTTAAGGTAAAATCTTAAATATTATGCGAGTTATATTTTTCACTTATACAGTATAAAAGATGATAGAGCATTATACCGAAATTGATCAAACAACTCTAATGATATTAAATTCAAAATCATCGAAAATTTTACAAGCAGTATTATTTTCATTAAAATATTTGTTTGGAAAATTTTAATGAATGTATATAAATATATAGATGCACATAGAATATTTTACTAAACATGAACAATACGAAGATAGAATGCATAAAAATTTAGACATTGCACTTTATCCAACAAAGCAATTATGGATGCAAGCAGCATATAATATAATTATTTACCTCATTTAGAGTACTTTCCTCACTGGAAGTATAAATTTTATTACAAATGGTTCAAAAATTACCTATAGGCCACGATTAAAATAGACATCCTGTATACATAAAAGCAAAATCAAGACCAATGACATAGTGAACATTTCAATTTTGTACACATGAAGAGAAATTAATGTATAAATTATCCATTTTATTAATCATTGTATCAAAAGGTAGAAAATTTAAATTGGTCACTTTATATTTTGATGAAATTTTCAATTTAACAAAAAATTCGGAAAAATTGAAACATCAATCATTTATTTCGAATGCTTTGGAAAGAATTTGGCTTCAAATGCTTCGAAAATTCGAATTAATTTTCTAAATTTTTCAATCGAATCGAAACAGAAAAAAAAAAGGTTATAATTGTCATATGTATAAAAAGTCACCCATTCGTTGATACACTAAAACGTCTAAATAAAACCCGTAATTCATTCTCCAATATGAATTCTATCCAATCGAGTCGAAAATATTTATTCTCGGATTTATTAATACTGAATTCCATTTATCATAGATTCAGTGAAATTCTAAATTTCGAATCGTTTTTCGTTTTTGAATGCGACGAACGCTTCCGATATCCTTCGGAAACTCCTGAATATCGTAATGACTGTAAACATTTCTGACATAACTCGATCTCAAATATCTTCGGAAACTCCCTGATACTGCTGTTTAGAGTTGAAACATAACATTCTACCACGTCAAAAATACTCAGAAGGAAAGTCAGCAGTCAGATTTCCAATTTCTGCCGGAGAAAAGCTAAGAGAGGATGCATTGAAGCTTACTGGACATGACACATCGATAAAGCAGCTGTCAAAATATCACGTGGCACATAAATAAACTAATAAAACTGATGACAAAAATATTTCGTTGTTGTCACAATGTCGATTCTTAAAAACACATTCCAGACGCACAAAAAGTCAAGATTTCTCATTAATACCACATAGAAATTGTTTAATGTGCTTAACTGTCCATGTAATTCGGACACAACTAAAGCTTTTAAAGCGTAGATATAAGTTTAGCTTAGTTTAGTTATGTAAACGCCCCGTTTTAAAGCAACACTAGGGCTATTTTGGGATGGATATCGTAATTTTGTAACCGCGGTCAGATGACGAGGACGACATCTGAGCTGGCACCTCTCTTCAAACTTCCACACCACACCAGCGGGAGAACGTTTGGCCCCGAAGGATTTAACGTGCACCTCACCCGCTTACACGACGGTTCTTCGATGGAAGTGGTTGTCGAACCCGAAACCGTCCAATTCCGAGGCCGAGACTTAACACCAGGCTACTGCGGCCAGGCGTAAATATAAGATTCGAGCTAACTGATGGTTTCCGTTAGGAGTTCCAGCTAAATAATAGTAATTATAAAGAATATTTTTCATTGAATTTTGTACACATTTTTTTCTGCTTCGATCGAAATGTTTTGAATAATTATAACATTATAAATAATTCCAAACTACTCGATATAAATTATTTGGGCTTATGATTAATATGAAATAGAAATGGCTTAATGTATTTAACAATTGAAGTAATTCGGACGCAACAAAAGATTTTGGTGGCTTAAAGATAATATTGTAGCTAACTGATTGTTTATGTAATGGGTTAGAGTTAAATGATAATTGTTGTAAAGAATATTCTACAGTGAATTTTATAAACATTTTTTTTTTCTGCTTTGGTCGAAAGATTATGAAAAATAACAACATTCTAAATAATTCCAAAATATTCAGTATAAATTGTGTTTTGTATTTCTCCAAAAAATATCTCTTTACAATAAAATTTTAACCAAAATAAAAAACGAAGAGTTTATATTATTATATGTTTTCTATGTCATTGCTATTAATGTTACGCTTCTATATACAATTTATCCAATGTAATCATGATCCACAGTTAATTTCTGCGCTTTTATAAAAAAATTTCTCTAAATAACGTAATTATATTTTTTGCTACTTGAATCAATAAATTACCGTTGAAAAAATTTTAAAGTTTAAGCTTTCTACTTGATCCCCGGTCCTATAAATCATATTTAGTAGAATATTCTAAATACACAAACATTTTCAATAAAAAAAATTATACTCATCGGAACGCGTAGCCTTAAATTTCATTATTTTAAACTAATCAAAGACCGCCTTGAAAAAGAACTGTATTTGTGTAGATGGATCTTCCTCGAAGGAACATTTAAAATGGTCTAAAATTATTAAAAATAGAAATATTTACAATTCAGTCCGTTTCAGTCTCAGATGTAGAGAAGTATCTTGTTTTAAAATGTTATTTATAGCAAAAATATTTTGGTACTGTTCGTTTCAGTATTCGGAGAAGACCACTTTTCGACGATTCTAACTCACTAAGGGATGAGTTGCGGAACGATGAGAGCATTTCCTGAATTCTTCGTCAAACTTTGACCTTGATTTTTGCCCAATTAGATACATTTTTTTTTCAATTTTTTTTTCAGCGTATGTGAGTATAGTGTCGTTTCTGATAATATTATTTTAATTCAGTCCACGTGCAATCCGAATTTATTTTATTGTTAAACGTAAACATCTCCACCTTTCATCTTTCCTCTCATCCCTATTTTGAAGAATTAAACCCATCCTAACGCATGCGTAAATGCGAGGAGGGTTTTAGAAACCTTTGATAAACAAGTAAATAAGTAAATGTAACCGATGGGGCTGAGGGTTAAATAAAAATTTAGATATCGTAATTTTTTCTTCAGTGCATTTATTAACTCAAACAACAGAAAATAAATCATTTATGCCATTTAAAGCACATTTCCTGTTGAAGTAAATACCTATCTTTAACGATTTAAAAATTAGTAATTTGGTCACAATTAAATGAATACCATATATGAATGCGAAATACAAGTTGATTGAAGGTGTTGAGGTCTTTTTAAGAAATTGCAATCGCTTAATTCCAACAATCTTTTATTTTTCATCTCCAGTTATTCTTATTATCAATAAAAAAATCCTTAAAAATCTTCAGAATGTATTTCAGACGACTACAAACCATTGCTCCAATCTGATGGGCAAAGCGACAAGAATCAGCGAGAAATGTCCAAAACAGGAAGCGGAAACTGCAGATGCTGTCATAGCCATATGTTTACAAAACTGTAAAATATCCGGATTTTCTGTTAATTAAACATATTTTTGAGGTTCTCGATATTATCAGACCTTATAATTTTATCTCAGATATTTAAAGTTACAATTGGCTTTTAACTTGAATCAAATGGCGTTAAAAATAATTAATTTTAAAAGATGAATAAATTGTATTTATGACATATTACATATGTGTACATATTGTATTTATGACATATAACAGTGCTTGAAAGCTATATTTAAAAGAATCAAAATATAATTATTAAATTTATCGTTCTACATATAAAAGATTAAAATTTTTATCAAACTCAATATCTAAATTCTTAAAACTTCTTCCCATTACAGATCATGCGATTAGAATTTTTCAATGCAACTTTTATGGTAATCAAGACACTGTAATATTTATAAAGCCTCATTATCAAATTATTATTCTTTTAAGCGAAGCATAATTAGAAAAAAAGAATATAATCAAAATAATATAGTAAAAACGTTTAGAAATGGTATTTAAATGGAGAATTTTTTTAATAATAATAAATTGTATGTATCAAGTTATGAGTTATTCTTTTTCTGCTAGAATATATTCATCAAGCTTTAGATTTACAACTTATTTGTTAAACTTATGTTACATTTAAAAAAATTAAATAATATAACCATTTACTAAAAAGCAATAATTTAAAAAAGCACTTGAATAAATCTAATAATTCGTTTTCCATAAGCACTTTTAAAATAACGGAAGTTAAAGAAAGTATCCCACAAAAATTCCAATATGCAAGTCTCGAATGTATAAAGAACACGATTTATTTTTTCTTTCAGCCAATACATGGAACAAACATTATTATGCAGGAAAATAAGTAAATTTCTGATCATAAATTTTGGAAAACATCTGCTCCATGAAACTTTATAAATATATAAGATAGAAATAAGAATATTAGAAAGTTATAGCTATTTTAAATTGCGAAACTTTATAGATAGCCTGCATCCAAGCTGTATAAGATATTCTACAAAATTATTATGATATTTAGTTAGTAATATTGTTACAATATTCTGCAAAATTATTATGATATTTAGTTAGTAATATTGTTACCATATTCTACAAAATTATTATGATATTTAGTTAGTAATATTGTTACAA
>JAPMOR010046900.1:166447-177233 GCA_026543865.1 Argiope aurantia | reverse complement strand
GATTATTCATAAATGCAATTTATTAAGTGCAAGTAATACAAATGGCAAAGGAAAAATCAAACGAAAAAAAAAGTTTCTTGTTGAAGACTGAAACTGATCATGCCTAACACTTGAGAGATTTTTTCAGAAGCAGCTTATTATTTTTATTGTTTCAAAATAAAAAAAATATATCTGAATAACTCATTTGCATATTCACTTTACACATAATTAAACTTTTAACTGTGTTTTCACTTCTTTCAGCGATCATACATTATTCATCACCGAGAACTCCCATTTAACCGGCGTGGAGAGCCCGGCTGGTAGAAAATAAATTCCATAACGGCTCAAATTTGAATCGAAATGTTTTGATCCATGAAATATTTCAAAAAGTTTTTGAAACTATGTATTTTACTAAGCAAACCGGGACAAAACATCAAACCAGCCGGATTTAGAAACAAACTACCAAACAGGAACATATTGTAAGCCTATGTATGTTAAAAATAATATGCATGCGGAACTTTATCAGAGACGCTAAAGGACTAACGTAGTTTCGTAAACGACTATTTAATGCTCAATAATTTGGTGCAAGGCTTTCTTATATTCCCGCTGTATTTTAGAAATTTAGAGGAAAATGAGAAAATATTTATAGTTCTAAAAATTTGTCATATTATTTGGTTGGACATAAAATAATGCACCGATTGAATGATACGTTTAAATCCAACAAAAGGAATATCTTAAAAAGTGCAGTTTCATTACAGCCGAAATACAGTCTCCCTTTCTTTTCTATCTTTCATAAAATCTTTTCACTGAAAGATAATTTAAATATAAATTTAAAAAGTAGTCTGTATGTCACTAATTTGGGGGGAAAAAAGGAATATCCATTCCTTCTTAGACGAAACAACCTTTAATAACCGATATACAAGGATGTTTCCTACATCAAGAAGCACTGAATGATTACCTGTAAGCCCTTCAAATACAGGTCATCAAGAAAATGAATTAAAGCAAAGAAACGAAAATTAAATACTTTATTTCGCTAATATAATATTTTCACGGCATTTAATAAAGATTTTTTTAAATTTAAATTCATGTTTGAGCTCTAAATTAAAAAAAACTATTGAGCGTTCAGTTATATTGGTTAAAAGTTAACTTTCACGTGCATTAAAAGCAATTCGAATCATATAAGAATTTGAAAAATAATAGCAGTGATATCATCAAGTACAATATAAAGATATTCGAAAATACAAAAAATAAATACAAACAACTTTCGAAAATATGATGAATTTAAATAACTACGTCTTCACAGAAATTTGATACCGACTATACAAATCCGTTCGATCTCAAATTATCGTGTAGATATTATAGTTTCAGTGTCCCGTTATATCGCGCTATGCATGATGTATAAATCTGGAGCTAACGAGGAAACGCAAGAATTAGTAACCCATCAAGATTTAAAATTTGATCTTCCAATGCTTTGAAAATAACGTGAAACGTTTTTACTTACTCGTATACATATAGTATACATAGTATATAGAAACTTCGGACTCGAGATTTTGACGAATCTTCACGTTTCAGACTTCCCTTAGTTAGAAAAACACATTTTTGGAAAATGACCGTCTGCCTATCTGTGACAAAAATAATTAAAAAACGCTTTGATCTACACGAATAAAATTTGGTATATGGTCTTCACACCAAATTTATATTATATAAACTTCTGAGCAAAATCCGCTCAGAGGAAGTGTGTCTGTCCACCTGTTCGAATATAATTTAACACCATAACTACAAAACGAAGAGAGCTAGATAGAAAAAATTCGATGCACAATAATAACATCAGCAATCTAGACACCTATCAAATTTTGAGCCGAATCCAAAAATGAATTGACCGTCTGTCGGTGTGTATTTCCAGAAACATGTAAACACAATAAGTCAAAGTCGCAATAACTTAGATAAATAAAATTTCGTTTTTAATTTCGTTAAATAATTCAAATTCGTTCGTTTTGCTATTTGAATTCGTGACTATAAGTGTAGTTTCGTGTTAAATTTTTATTTCAATCGGTTGGAAAAACGCGTCTAAGACACAAATTAGGTTTTTGGATACTATTAACCGCATGCCAAGGATTAATCGCCAATAACTCGCCAAGGATGACATGATAGTATCAGTAAAAATGCTAGACTCACTTCAAAAGTTAATATTTCGTCGCTAAAGTACACCAATACTATACAAGGTGTTCTCTGTGGTAACACTTTTATTAGAGAATATGCAAGACAGTTTTGAGTAGACCACTCCCACTGTTTTTCCTGTTTCTTAAGAGTAGATCTCAGATTTTTCTTAGCCATAATCCAAATGTTAATTGTATAATTGAGTAATTTATATTTCTGTGATATCACTAAATATAAGACTGCAGGCGATTAGATACAGGATCACATGTAAATTTAGATTTGGCATGTGTTCATAAAGTTAGGTGAATTTACTCCACTATATTAAATTTCTGTAATAAATTATTAGCTTAGTTTAGTTAGATTAGCGTTCCGTTTTAAAGCAACACTAGGGCTATTTTGGGATCTATTTCATAGTTTTAAACTACGATCAGATAAAGAGACACCTGAGCTTACATCCCATCTCCAAATTTCCACATTACACCAAGAAGAAGACATTTGGCCCTGACTAATTTATCGTGCACCAAACCCACGTACACGACGGCTCTTCGGTGGAATCGGGTCTCGAACCAGGAATCTTAGGGCCCTGAAAACGAGACCTTACCATCGATCCGCCACGGCCTATACTAAATTATTATAACATAAGTGGTACGCTTTATTTGAATTATAAATAATCTCTTTCCTTTATAAATAGAAACTTTCCTTTCTCAATATCCTTTTCCTATAAAACTCAAAATCCAGTCGGACGTGCGTCAAGTATTTGTATTTTTCCTAAAGCCTTTAGTAAAAAATACCATCAAGAAACCTGTCTTCAAAGACAAATGGACCATAAAAATACAATCGCTTTCCTGGGCGAACGAAAACCGTAGCAGCAGTGAATGTGTCAAGCTTTTTGGTATCTCTGTTCTTTCGGGATATTATGCCTTTTGACTGAGTGACGATAAATGCGGAGAAAAAGTAACACGCCTTTGACAATCTAACAAGAGTCCTATCAGCTTTCCAGACAAGATCATTCTTCTCTTGCAGTCACATGAGTGACGCGACCCAGCTAGTTCAAAAGGAGACGTTAACTGCGCCAATAATGGCGACAGACAGAAATGCCCCAGTTATTCAATTATTTGGAAATATAATTGCTGTTTCTATTAGTAAATTGAGACCGTTTTAGAGAAACAAAGATGATAGCTTGTTTCCGCAAGATTGTTGCATGCATTAGGATTTGTCATAACCTGCAATTACCGTTTCGATTGATAAATGAGAAACGGCCATTTTCTGGCACTCGTTTACAACTCTCTAGGGAAGGCAGATGTTATTCCAGAACAGCTGCGTGCTTTGAACGAAAAATAGAAATAATAAAGTAACTTCTCAAAAGCTGAGAAATTAAATAATAGCTTTTTTAAATATTATGTAAAATTATTGAAATGATTTTCTAAATATATTAAGAATGTTAAAACAGTAAATAAAAATTTAAAATATTCTAATGTTATTGAAATTAACTCCTTGCCTATAAATTTGCTTAACCTCCTAATTAGATGTTAATCTATATAAGAACGTAATAGACACTAAAGTTAAATTTGATAATATTAATAACTAATATATTGAATTTTGGTTTCTAAAGTAATTGCTACTTTGACTTATAGATAGATTTAAACATCGAAAATTCTGTAAATCAATGAACAAATCATATACATTATCTGATGCAAAGAAGATCTTTGACCACTTTTAATCTTCATTATTGTTTATCTGCCTTTTTTTCACGTTTACGAAGCATAGAGAAAGTAGAGTAATCGTCAACAAATTCGAAGTCAAGAGTTTGACGAATATCCACATTTTAGACTTCTCTGAATTCGAAAAACATATTTTTGGAAAATGTCCGTCTGTTCGTCTGTGACAAAGATAACTCAGAATATCTTTGAGCTAGACGGTGGAAATTTAGTATACAGGTTTAAAACCAAATTTGCAGATTTTAATCAAATTCTAAGCAAAATCCATTCAGGAAGCAGTCTGTCAGTCCTGCTGTTCGAATAATAATTAACGTGATAACTATAAAACACAGATTTAATAACTATAATGTAGACACCTGTCAAATTTTAAGTCAAATCCAACAATGGGTTGACTATCTCTCGGTCTGTACGTTCAGAAACATGTAAATGCGATAACTCAAGAACGGAAGGACTTAAATATATAGAATTTGATATGTGACTTTGTCACTTTAAGTATAATATTATGCCAAATTTTTGTATCGATCAATTGGGAAGATTTGATTTTTGGATACTTTTGAACACATGCCATGGATTAATCGCCAAAACACTCGCTGAGGATTATACGATAGATTCAGTAAAAATGCTAAATTGACGCCAAAGATTATCAATATTGTACGCCAATGCCATACAAGGCGTTCACTGAAATAACGTCTTTATTAGAGAATGTGCGAGAAAGTTTCGGTGCGATCACTCCCGCTGGTTTTTCTTTGAAAAATCTATATTTCCCAAAACATTTTCATTACTGAAAATATTTGGAAGAGCTTTGAAAATATTTCTTGTACTGGCTAAGCTAGATTTCATATAACAAAAGATTAATATGATAGAAAAAGTGTTAAAAATTCCAGTTCATATTTACTATGTATTCAACTAGCTACGTTAACTATATAAATATGGGACTTTGTTAATAACTTTGAAAATGCCTAATATGAAATAATAAATATGCCTCTTTGTCGAATTTATTAATCAAATTTGTGTCTCGAATTCAAATATATTGAAATAATAATGGATTAGAAACGTATATACAAAGTGTATTGAGCTTCGTTTACAAAAATTATTTTGTTAAACTTTCATTTATGTTTTGCTGAATTGTTTCATTTTCAGCTACATAAAGTTACTGGAAAGAATCAGTTCCATTCTTTCGGCCATTTATCAGTTTTTCTGGCAACGTGCCAAAACTCGTCTGTTCTTTTGTTAGTCGAGTTTTATTTTCTTTCATAATGATTAATTTCTATTTAATTACTTGTGATCACCAACCATTCACTTGGCCTTTGAATTCGCTGATGATTTGTCTTGATGCATGATGTATGACATATACAAAACGTTAATCATTATTGATAATAGTTTCCGATTGATACAAATAATTTATTATGGATTACCAAAAAGATGTTTACTTTTCTCGCGACAGCTTTGCAATATTTGTTTGAACCGAATACACCAGGAGATTTCGTATAATATGGAAGACATCAATGCGATTTATTTGAAATGATCTACAATTACAAACATTTTCATATCTAACTAAACTTACAGATTCAAATTAAAATTAATTTTTTAAAACAATTGGAATGGTTTAACAATGAACACAAAATATTAAACATGCATATAAATAGCAAATAAAGTTTGGGAAGAATTCAAGATGTCAAATACAAAATATTATGATTCTATAACGTACAGTTAAATTTTGGAAGATAAAGTGGATATAATACACTTCATTATCTATATCTATACTTATAATAAAGCTCAATGTGTGTGTGTGTGTGTGTTTGTGCTCTACAGGCCAGACCATTCAACCTACAGCTGCCAAATTTGGCACTTGTATACATTGGAGGGAGGGAATGTGCACCTCGGGGTTATTTTTTTCGAATTTGTAGTTAGAATTTTATTTATTTAAAAATTAAGCGAAAGTTTGGCGAGTTTCTGCTATAACTTCCGAAAATATTACCGCACAAAAAAGATTTTTACATGAAGTTAAAGATCAAAAATTTATCTTTTAAGTAATACCAATGTTTTAATCTTAAAATTAAATTTCTATTTTTCATGAGTTTTTAAATAAATATTTTAACTATATTTTTCAACAATTTTTTTCGTACAAAATAAAAATAAACTTTAAACTTCACGAGCACGTTTCGCATTCATTGGAAAAAATTAGCTTTTTTCAAAGTGTTGCCATCACATTGATTAAAGCTCCAACTAAAAATAAATTAAATCTTTTTTGTAAATGAAATTTGCAAAAATATAATTTTTCGCATGTGTTTGTAGGAAATGAAACAAATAAGAAATATTTTTTCTAAAAAATAAATTCAAAAATAATTATTTAATGATCTTTTACATTCTCTATATTATTAATCCAATAAATCAGTTTTATTTTAAGGCAAGTTTTGTTTAATATGAACAGGATATCCATTCAAATCAGGGCCACACAGCAAATTTGTAAAACTTTAGTAATAGACACACATCTGCTAAAATGGTCTAAATGGAAAATGATTATATTTTATGTAATTTGATTCAATAAATGCTGTAATAAATAACGATATTTTGATTTTACATAAAGTTTCTGCAGTGGAAATCACGATTAACAAAATGTTTTTGAAACACTAATATTTTAAATAAAAAGAGTTAATTTTCAATCAACTAAATCAATCACTTAAACTGACTGATTTATGAAACTTTGAATATCACTATTTAATTAAAAAAAAAGAATAATTTTAGATTTTCCATCGATCGTTTCAAAGAAAATATGCCAATCAGCGCGCAGGCTTCTCAAGATTAATTGGCCTAAGATTATGAAAATGTTGAGTTTTTCTACATTTTTAACATTCAAAACTTCATAAATAATTCTTAGTTGATCGTGGAAAATATAAACATTCATTCATTTATTTAAAATTTGGTTTGTCCAGAATATTTCTCAGAATATACCTTACTGCATTAAACTTAGACTTCATAATTTTTGAAATATATTTATAGGTCGGATGAAAATATTATTATTGATTTTATTTCAATCCTTTTGAAAGCAAAACTAAAAACTGAATTTTATGCTGAATCTGAGAAATTTTTGTTGAATTATTCTTTGAGATATTACATAAATTATGAAAAATATTTTGTAGTTCACATAAGACTTAAATGCCGAGCGATTCAGTTTGCAAAACTCATATTCAATAATAATAATAATTAATTAATATCAATAAAGATGATAAATAAAATAAAACGCTTGGTTTTATTAAAAAATATCTTTATATTAATTGCAATTTCATCATTTCCACTTTAAATTAAAGTTGAAGTTTTACCGGAAATGACAACAAATTAGCAAAATATATATAGTAAATTGAACGAAACGATCTAAACAACAGTATAAGTTTGGTATGACTATCAAAATTTGAAGATTAAAAATGTTTTGTTTGAGAATCTATTAAAAGACCAGTTACTTAAAATATTTAATTGAAAATTTTAGCGAGCAGTAATACTGGCGAACCGGCTGGTCGCCAAAGGCGGCTAATATTATATATATACAGGGTTATTATTAAAAAATTATCCCGATGAATGAGACTATAACTATCATACAATTCACAGGAACAAAATAAAATATTGGTTCAAGGTATTTCGAGGTATGCGCTAAAGAATTGCATGAAAAACAACAGTAAAGCTTTAACAATTACGGTTACAATGACAAAATTTCAAAATTTTCAAATGGCAACAACTTTTTTTTATTATTATACATTCTTTACAGCAAAAAAGCCATAAATGGCGTTGGAATGGTATCTATAGCACGAAAATCCCCAGCGGTAGACAGACGAAGAAGAAAAAAATAACTGTAGTGTGCCTAACAAAGACGTGAATATCAACAGATTCCTCTCGGCATGACACATGCTTTGGTTCTAGGCACCATCTTCCGCTTGGAAAGTGTCATCGTGGTTGAAATAGGTCAAGTAGAAAATTTGACACAATAAAAAAAATTTTCTGTTGTTTCTCTGCTGTTAGTGGTTATTTTTCTTTTCTTCTTAGTCTGAAGGAGCGCTAGTGATTTTTCGCTCTACAGGTACCGTTTCAACGCTGTTTATTGTTTTTTGCTATTGAGAATACATTCCAATGAAAAAATTGGTGTTGCCATTTAAAAAGTTTGAAATTTCGTCACTGTAACCGTAATTATTAGAGCTTAACTATTGTTTTTCATACGATTCTTGAGTGCATATCCCAAAATACTTAAACCAATATTTTATTCCGTTCTTGTGAATGATATGATAGTTACGGACTCATATCGGGATACTGTTTCCATAATCACCTTAATTATACAAATAGGGCGCTGAAAATAATAATGTGAGTGTGTGTGAGGGAGAGAAGAAATGATGTTATTGTCATGAAAAACTATATCTCTTTTATTTTAATCTTAAAGCCTAGCTTCTTATTTAATTAAAGATAAATAATCTCTTGAGATATTACTTTCAGTGGATCCGAGCCATGAGAATTTGAAAAAAATTAGTTGGTTTAAATTCATAACCAAAAGAATCAATTAACAATCCAGTCAAGACTTTTCTCTGTTCAGAAGAGAATTCACGCTTCGTACTTGAAAGTGACACTAAAGAATAGATGGGATTTAATTAAAAATCTTTAAAGTTATGGCTCTTATAATTTGATAGGCGTAGGAATAAACGTAAGCCCGCTCGACTCACAAGTCAGGCCTCTGCAAGATTTTTAATCGTATTTGGTTAAACTAGCTGGACTACAAAGTTTTTATAATTGACTTAAAGAGTTTTTAAAAAAATGAATTTTAAAACACACACACACATATATATTATATTATTGTCCGTCCACTTTAATTGTGGCCCAACAATTAATTTCTAAACAGTTGGAAAAAGGCATATGTTTCTAGTTGGAAAAAATGATTTAAATGAGGTGAAGAGTTATATTTTATGTTGTTTGAGTCACTAAATGTATTTCTGAAAAAGTTACGAATTTTTTTTATATATCCTCCGGTTCTATTAATTATATTTAGTAAAATATTCTAGACATTAAAATATTTCAAACAAAAAATAAAAAAAAAACCCTTCGTAAAGCGAAAAAAAAAAAAAAAAAAACTTGGTAACCTTGGTACTGCAACTAAAATTGACCGACTTATGAAAAATTGAAGGTTACTATTTTAGACGAACTTTATGGATAATTTCGGGACATATTTTAGATAGTTTAAGGGTTGCTCTCCAAATTGAAATTAAACACCATTGGGCTACTTTTTAACATTGTTCCTTAAATTTGTAAATGGCCCCCATTTAAGTTAAATAGATATAACTCGGTCAATTTGAATCGTAAAACGATGGGATTTTTTTTATTGTATATCCTAGAATATCGACAAATTTTACTAAATATAACTGATAGGACCGGGAGACCGTATAGAAAGTTAGATTTCGTAACTTTTTGGAAAATATATTAACTGACTCAAACCACATAAAATATAACTTTCTTCCTCGTTTAGAGTATTTTTCCAACAGAAATTTTATGTGTATTTCTAATAATATCATCAATATTAATGATAATATATACAAATATATATACTTTAAAGAGGAAACTTAAATACAGTTTTCGATATTATTGTCAGAGAGTTCAAGCTATGACCATTGGAGAAAAAACCGGCTCAGCTTCGCAAATGAGAATATGAAACAAAAAGAGAGAAAAAAACTGATTCGCGGAGTTTAAAAAGCATAGAAAGGAAACTTCCTGTTTTTAGGAGTGACTCTGGAATCAAGGTTAAAGAATTATTTGGACAACAATTTAAGACATTTAAATTACCGTTATTACATCCTAAGAGTAAGTGTAATACCAGCAGTAAGTTAAAGTGTTTCTTAAGTTTGAATTTAACTAAATAGAAAAATTAATTTTATGAATCGTGTTAAAATGAAAATAATATATTATATAAATTTCCAACACATTTGATGGAGAATAAAATCCTCACGAAACGGATTCATTATTAATTCAGAAAACGTCTGAAACAAAATAGTATTTCAAGATCGTTGAAATTGTGACGACATATTTTGGAACTAACCCATATGTTGCCAATATCAATGTAATCAATTTAAAAATTTGCAAGTAAACACAAAGAAGCTTAGAATCACAGTAAATTTGTAAATGAAATTATCTTTACTGAAATGTACCTGGTTTAAGATAAATAAATAAAACAATTATTGTTAACAAAACAATGAGGATCGAGTCTTGTTTTTCAAAAACTGAGCATTCAGAATTCGGTCCTTTTGAGAAATCGGAAAAATTGCAGTGAATTTGCTTCTTTATACAAGCTGTATTTAAAAAAAAAAAAAGAAATCCGCTATTCTTCGTATATGGTATATTTTTTGTAGAGAGTAAAGGCTAGACTTTTAATGTGCCTCTACTTCATATAATGAGGGCATTAAGGTTATCTATTACTATAAGGAAGGAACATGCAGCAAAAGCATGAACAATGCCTAACTTATTTTTGCATGCTTTATGAACAGCTTTTAAATAGCTCTTTTTATTACTTGCTAAACTCTTACTCAAATTAATAGGTAACCTTAGACAATTTTATTTCTCTAAGAATAACATTAACAGCTCTTTTTTTTCTTTTTTTTTGAAAAATTCTTTGCCTAAAAATACTTTAATTTACTAAAGGAATTGCAATTACTATAAAACGAGTCTTCTATTTTTTATCCAACATAAAAATGAATAATTAGGATTGAATATTGCTATAAGATTTCTAGAAAAGAAATGAATGAAACGAATGCATGAATAATGAAATAATTTGTTGTAATTTCTTAAATTATATGTTTTAGAATAAACTCAAGTTCTTCCTTTTGCACATTTGTGAATTATTATTAAAATCTTTTATGAAATCCAAATTTAAGAATCATCATTGAAATATCTTTTAGTAAATGTATTCA
>JAPMOR010046900.1:154847-166437 GCA_026543865.1 Argiope aurantia | reverse complement strand
TTAGTGAATTATTAATGAAATATTTTATGAAACCCAAATTTAAGAATTATCATTGAAATATCTTTTGGAAAATGTATTCAAGTTTGGATGACATTTTACTTACGGTTAAAAATTAGTAAAATAATTTGATAGAATTTTTTGAAATATAAGATTTAGAGTAAGCTCAAACTCTTCCTTTTGCATATTTATAAGTTATTTTTAAAATATTTTATGAAACCATAATTTATGGATCATCATTAAAATATTTATTGGTAAACTTATGAAAATTCGTATTTTTTAATATATCGTATTATAATTAACCCTTTAATAGTCAGGGGTTTTTTTTGAAATTTTTGACCGAAAAAATTTTATATATGCACAAAAAAGCTGTGTAACAGTATAATTATATTAAAATTATATATATTTGCAAATATTTGATATTTTTGAAAAAGGGTATCATTATAAATGAATCACTAAAATCATTTCAATAAAAAACAAAAGCAACAGATCTTTACAGTAACTTCTAAATTATATATTTATATGCAGTATTTCATTATAATATAAAAACAAACCAAAAATATAATACTTCATATAAAACAATTCTGTTCGTTCAATTTATAGACGAATTTTAAATTTCTTCGCGAAACGAAGCATAAAATACACACTTTCTGCTACACACAATATTGACTGATATATATAGAATTAAACTAAACTGTCAGGCGTACCAAATACATTTTTGGCGCCGTGTTGTGTATGTAAAATTTCAAAATCCTCAAATGGTGATAATGGTAGCTAATTGGTTGAAAACGATTAAGCAAAATCAGAACTCTTGCAAAGTATCTTTTTAACCAAATTCTTCAATGAAACTTCAAATCCAACATCCTCCTGAAAGTTGCTTAAATTACAACTAATGGTATACTCTACAAAGTTACTAACAATGTATTAAAAGATCAACTAGTTTAAACAAAGTAATTATACATTGTCAATAAAGGGTGTATACATGTCAAAACAGTCATCACTTAAAAAAGATTTATAATTAAAAGAATTAGTGAAAATGATTAGAAATCTTGATGAATCTATTTTTTAAATGTAACATAAAAATTACTCTTTTTTCATAATTACTATTGTCACTAATTAAAACATAATAATATATCGACAGAAAACATTATATTTTTCAGATGGCTGAATTAAAATCTACTGCCGATGAAAGTTATTTAAATTCAATCTATTGGAAATAATATACAAAAGTATAAACAATATATTAAAATATAACTCTTTCGAGCAAATTAATTGGGTAGTATTAGTAAAGGCTGTATACAAGTCAAAGCAATCATGATTTTGTAAACAATTGTGATAAAAAAATTATTAAAATAAATAAAAAGCTTGATGTATCAATTAAACATAAAATTTATTCTTCAGGATCAATACTGACTTATAATTACATAAGAAATCAACATTAATTGTTTTCTTTGATTGCTTGAAAAATAATCTCCTGCTAAGGTCCAAAGAAGGGATCCAGTACAAAAACAGATAAAAGCTTGTTTTCCTCATCCAAGTGGATGATAAATGTATAGAAAAAGTCTGTTTATATATTCCTTCAACCAAATTAATTGTGTACAAGTCAGAGGATTCACAACTTTGTAAATCTTTGTGATAAAATGAATTTATTTAAATTAATAAAAAGCCTGATGTATCGAATTTTTTCAATTTACGCAATTTATTTATTTTTCAGAATCTACTCAAAATTATATATAAAAAAAATCCACATAAACGGCTGCCTGAATTAAAATTCTACGTATGTACAAAAAATTTACGTCTATTTTAAACTACTTTTGAACTTTGTGTACATTTCGCAATTAGGAATTAATTTCATAAAATATTTATTAGATAATCTAACTTAAACTAGAAATACTAAATATATTAAAGCAGAAGTAATGTATAGATTATGAAAGTATGAAAAGAAGAATCGCTTTGATAATTTATTTCTTACAGGTACCAGGCGATAATCTAATAATAATAAAAATATAGTTTGCAATTTCGCAGACGACAATCAAACGAAGAAGCACCATTTCGTCTTCTAGCTATGAAAAAAAGAAGCTTCGTTATTGAACTCTAATTAGAAAATTTCCGCAAGAATAAATCAAAATCAAAGTAATCCTTTCGCTGCATTCTTTATTCGCGCATAGTTCAATCAAAACTTGTCTAACAAACCAAAGCAAAGGCTAAGAGGGAAAAAAGGAAGAAATATCAAGCGTCAATCGTGAGAGGTAATAAACTTTCCTTTCTTTCAGAAGACACAATTTACATTCTAAAATCGGAATCTAATTTTCCTGGGAAAACAAACGGTTAATTTAGTTTAACTTCGGACCACAGAGAAAAACAAGTAAAACAAAAGTTGAAAGAAAGTAAAAAGAAATTCGTTTGGCTTTTATTTTTTTTATATCTGGAGAAGTGAATATGACTTCTTGCGGAGCGAAATGCATTTTAAAAATTTAGAGATTATTTGTTTGATTGTCTAAGAAATTCACGAACAGTAATTAATGAATCCTGAAAGTTGCTTAATTTTGGATAAAACAAACATTTTTTACGGCACTTTTCCGAAAAATATGAGTCATTGTTCTCCGAATTTTTAGCGCATTAATCAAAGGGTCTGTTCCTCTTTAGAAAGATTTCAAAAC
The DNA here is from genome assembly GCA_026543865.1 of Argiope aurantia. Lineage (NCBI taxonomy): Eukaryota > Metazoa > Arthropoda > Arachnida > Araneae > Araneidae > Argiope > Argiope aurantia. The sequence goes on along the minus strand of JAPMOR010046900.1, from coordinate 163,780 downwards.
AAATCAATTATAACCCAATTAATTAACTTTAATTGAATTAATTTTAATTAGTTCCCCTGCCTAAAAATTAATTGAAAAAATTCGAATGTTATAGCTCAATGTACAAAGCATTTCATATCATATCTATTCTATACAAAAACACATTGTTTAAAACGTTTCATTAATTAATGAAGATTTGCACCCTCACGGAATTGCGAAGAATTCCATGATTTGTTACATTTTTAACTTGTGAATAACCAAGATAAAGAAAACATTTCTCTTAATGATGGAACACACGTCAGCACTTTTCCCCCTTTTTACTCTAACAATGAGTTTCCCAAATGGTTAAAATTACTAAGAGAAATATCGAAAGTTATTGGTCAACCAACAAAGCATTCTATATCATATCCCTTCTTAAAAAAAACACATTGTTTAAAATACATTTATTAATTTATTAATAAAGCGTATCACTCTTTCATAATTACAAGACACTGCATCATTTGCTTCATTTTTAAGCTGTGAATATCCGTTATTCAGAAAATATTCCTCTTAATGATGGAAAAATACGTAAACGCTTTCTTCCTCTCTTTACTTAAACAATGAACTTCGGAAACGATGTTTAGCAAATCGATGTATTTTTACATGCGACTGAAATTGTTATTTGTTTGCAAAAATGAAAGGGGAGCAGCTATTAACAAAATGTACTACAGATATCGTTTGAACTGAGGAGTTTCTTTAAAAACTAAAACGCTGACTTATTTTGACATTCCCACTTTTTATGAAAACATCATTATTTAAAGAGTTAAAACATTGGTAGAGGGTTTAATTTCTGAAAAATTATCATTGTGTATAATTGAAATGATTAACACCTGTTATTATTGCGTTTGCATGAATTATATATGCAGTCTACCTTTTTTTAACACAATACAGATTTATATTTAGCACTACATAAAACAGTTTTGAAAAAAAAGTCGCATCAAATATTTATTTTTATCATCATATGCATACTTTATATTTTAAAAAAGCATTTTGTTTCTTGCGTTTATATCACATATACAAAATACACTTCTGGTCAAAAGTATTGCAAGTTTGAGAATTTTTTTTTTCAAGAATAAGCCCCCCAAAAGTAATATTTTTTTTTCATTTAAAGTGATATTTTTTATGTCAATATTTTAAATTAGTCTATCAGCAAGATATAAGTAAGTTATTGAACAAAATATATATATAATTTCAAAAAAAATACAAACAAAATGTACAGGTTATTAGTATCGAAATCTATTTTGTTCCCCCGGAATAAAATGAAGTAAAGAAAAAAATTTCTAGTTCTTTTGAGCAGAAAAGATTTTTTTTAAAAAAAAGAGTTCAAGTTAACTGAAAAGCATTAAATATTTGGTTGAGCTGCCTCTGGCTTCGATCACAGCAGCCACTCTGTTAGGCATGGAATCCACAAGGTTTTGCAATACTTCTTTCAGTATTTCATGGTGCCAAAATTCTCCTTGTTCCTGAATTTGTTTCCTGAAATTCTCGTTTTTTCCTCGGATGATTCTGACTTATTTTCTTTCCCATTATACTCCATAAATTCTCAATGAGGTTTAAATATGGCGAATTTCCTGGTTATGCAAGAACATTAATACCATGTTTTGCAAACGCATGCAGCCTTAACCTAAAATAACGAATTTTTCGATATAGAGGTCAGAACTGAACTGAAATGAAATTTAAAATTAATTGCAAAGTTTGTCTTACTTTCTTTGATGTATGGCTGGGAGCTAGATGTTGCTGAAATATCCATTTCTGCTTGGGAACATGTTACGTGCCCTACGGAGCAATTGATCCTTCAGCAGACCCACATACTTATCACCCTTCAAGGTTCCCTATACAAAATGAAGTCATCCGGTTGACTGATATGACATGCACCCGCCACCATGATGCTTTCTGGGTGTGTTGATGCACGAACCAGGCATTCTGACCTCATTATCTCTTTTGCTTTATGCCAAACCTGGCCAGGCTTGTCAGCCTTAAAGAAAAGCGACTTTCATCGCTGAATATAACTTGACTCCATTCCGAAATACTCCAAGTTTTGTGCACCTTGACCTACTCCAATCGTTTTTTCAACATTGCTTCCGTCAGTACTGGTTTTTTTCTAGGTATTTGTGCCTTCTAACCAGCTTCACAGAGCCTCCTACGAAATGTTCTGGGACTGGCAATGGAAGACGTGGACTCATTCCATTCTCTTGCAAATAGTAGCAAATCTTGCAAATCTATTTTTGAGGCATAATCGTGTCAATGTAACATCAGCCAGTTTAGAAGATAACTTCAGACGACTATTTCTAGGCTTTTTATCTACGATTCCTTCGGTTTTGAATCATTTTATGAGGTGTGAAACAGTCGACTCACTGCAGTCGCACCAATGAGCAATCATAACATTTGAAATACTTCCTTGGTGCATTAAAATAACAACCTGGTACTTCTCACGCGTTCATTCTGACATTTTAAAAAGAAATGATCAATTTAAATTGAAAAGCAATGCACAGCGAACGCACTTCGACAGCGCAACAAACGAACTAAAATCCTTCACAGTCGGAACGATTTTATACTAAACTACAGGGATGGCCCAATCTTTGTAAATAATTACTTCACAATGGATGGCACAATAGATTGAAACCTCTCCACCATTTATACTAGAAAATATCACTTTAAGGTGTATGTTACACACTTGAAACTTCGAAAATCGTTCAAAATATCGATTTTTTATTGCTTAATAATGTTCTCTGATCTTTTAGATTTCAAACGATACCAAGATGTTGTCAATATTCGAAATATTTCTGGAGTTATAATTATTTTTCTTGAGGTTCTTTCATTAAAAACTCTAGTTACGGTGTTTTTAAAACTCATTTTATGAAGAATGATATTTTTCCACCATGTGGCGTCATTCAAACAATCCTAACTCAACAAGAAATTCACCAAATACATTTATTTATACAGGGTGTTTCAGAGAACCGTTTCAGAACTTCTAAGAGGGGTAGAGTACATCCTGACGAACCAAAATCATATACCCATGGGCAGTCAGAAATGCTTTCCTAAAGAGGTAGATGGCGTTGTGCGAAAAGTCCGAGCTTTCGTGCAGGGAATCTTCATTCCGCACAAGAACGCCAAGTTAGTAGGACGGAGGATTACACAATCGCAGAGTTAGCCGATATGCATTTGACGTACGGGGCTGCAAATTGCAGTGGGCCAGCCACACGGCGTTTGTACGCGGAACGATATCCGACTAGGCGTATTCACAGTCATAATTTCTTTGCAAGACTGCACCAGAGGTTAACTGAGACAGGTTCATTAGAAAGAGCTCACAGGGAAAGGGTAAGAACAATACGGACTGCAGACGACGAACAGAAGGTGTTGCAGCATGTACAGGGGACTCGAAAAACAAATACACGAAGTGTCGCAAAAGCAGTCGGAGTTTCCCATTGCAGCGTCTGGAGGATTTTCCGAGCAGAAGACATGCATCCGTTTCACGTGCAGCGTGTCCAGACACAGAAACCGGAGGATTATGTACCTCGTATTGCTTTCGCACAGTGGTACCTGGGAAAATGTGCTACAAATCCCCTTTTTCCTGCTGAAGTGTTGTTTTCCGATGAGGCATCCTTCTCAAGGGAAAGAATTTTCAACACGCATAACGACCATATCTGGGCGGTCCAGAACCCGCATGCAATACGACGTTGTGCAGCACAGAATCAATTTTCAGTCAATGTATGGGCCGGTATTGTGGGAGATCACCTCATCGGACTTTACCTGTAACCGTGTCGTCTAACCGCACCTACGTATTTGCTCTTTCTGCAGCAAGTATTGCCACAACTTTTGAGAGATTAACAGATTTCTGCATGGACGCAACAGACAATATGGTTCCAACACGATGGAGCCCCTGCCCATTATAGCGGAGATGTTCGTAACTACCTGGATGTCACATTTGGTCAACGGTGGATCGGACGTGGGGGTCCCGTGCGTTGGCCTGCTCGATCACCCGACTGACTTATCATGTCTTGATTTTTATTTCTGGGGTCATATGAAATCGCTAGTTTATGACACCCCTGTTGACACTGCTGAGGAGCTCGTTACAAAAATCGCAGCAGCTGCCGGAAAGATTCGAGATATACCTGGAGTATTCCAGAATGTTCGGATGTCCATGCGTCGGGGATGTGAGGCGTGCATTGTAACCCGTGGAAGAAACTTCGAACACTTAATTTAATCCATGTACCTTTTGCTTCTTTTCATGTATTATTAAAACGATTTCTCATTTACGGTATCTTTTCTTTATGGTGCTTCTGTGTACAACACCGCTTCAGGAAAGCATTTCCGACCCCACATTGCTCTATGATTTCGAGTTGTCAAGATGTACCCTATGTAAAGGGTCAGGATGTACCCTTTTAGAAGTACCGGAATGGTTCACTGAAACACTCTGTATATCAAAATAATCTGTATGAAATAGCGGATGTTTTATTCCTCAATCAAAGTTATATTTATAGAAATAAATTTTTTAATAACTGTTTAAAAGTTAAAATTACAGAAAAAATCTCTCTTTTTCTATTCATCGTTGATGAAAAAATTGTTTTAATAAAAACTATACATTTTTATAACTTGTTTGAGGCAGACAACATGAAGACTAACATTAGGCATAATTTCCAACTAGAATTGTGTGTCTGTACAAATTAGAATTTAAGATATCACGTTTCAAAAATAGGCTAATTAGCTTATTAAACATTATTAATTAATAATTAGTGAAGTGTGGTTTCTTCTCACTGAAATGAGTTTAAACATATATTAATAACCTACTGTGAAAAAACTGGATTTTTAAAGTTAAAATTAAAAAAAAAAATCTTCAAGTGTGTATGCACACCTTAAATGAAAAAAATATTACTTGGAGGGGGGGGGGGGGCTTATTAATGAAAAAACATGGAATTTCTCAAACTTGTAATACTTTTGACTAGTGGTATATAGATAAAAATAAACACTTTGCCTTTTAGCATAACAATGAATTATTAATTATCCCATAACTGAATTTACAAATTTCATCGTGTTTAATAAAATATGAATAAAAGTGAAATAGTTTAGAAAAATGCAACACTTTTAAAAGTCTTGTGTTTATCGCTGGACAGAGAAGCTGTTAAACAACGCGATACAATAACAGAATTGCAATTATCCGGTTTTAACCTTTTTATCACAACTGAATTAAGGAATAAGTGGCTTGAGGGATAGAGCGACAGGGCGAATCAAACATTTTTAAGTGGAAAGGGGGGGATGCCAGCTCAGGTGTCGTCCTCGTCATCTGACAGAAGTTCAAAATGACGAGGTCCGTCCCAAAATAGCCCGAGAGTTGCTTTACAATGGGACGTCAATATAATTAAACTAACTAAACACAACTGAATTATTTTTTTAAAAAAATAAATAAATAAACAATTTTTATAATACATTCATTAATTAAAAGCCAAAACAGATTTATTTACTACAAATTATATCATTCTTAAACAACTTTTTTAAAGCGAATATTTTTAATAGAGTGACGAAACATTTTTAAAATTTTAATAAAGTATGCAAATACGTTTGGAATGAAATTTTTGAAAAATGTTTCAAAATGCTTGTACTTTTTAATTTTTACATAAAATAGATTGGGAAAAGAACGCCGATGGGAAAAAAGAAGAAAAAAAAAACATCAGTTAAAGGTCAAAAACGTCTTTACAATTTAAAAAAATATTGAATTTGGGGGGGAGGTGGCTAAAAAAAGGTATAAAGCAAAAACCATCGAAATTAAAAATTTATTGTTGATTTGTTCAAAATTTTGCTAATAGATCAAGAAATATACCTCATAATTCCAGAACTAAGAAATAAATCCGAATTCTAACCAATCGTGTATCCTGAGGTATAATAGAAAAATAACATGAAAATTAATTTTTTTTTTCACATTGTGAAATTTTAATTTATGAGGTTTTCCATCAGAAGATTTTATTAAAATTTAGACTGAGTAAATAGTATTTAAATATGTAAAACAACATTAAAACGTATATTATGCAAATATGAAAATTAAAGTAGCATTACAAAAAATTGAGCTTAGAAACAAAATTTTAACAGTTTTATAAAGAAAATTGCTCAGAAATTTGGTATATTGAATAAAAACATATTCAATATTTTCGCCAAAAATCAACTTTTCAAAGTTGACTGGCATAGGTAAATGTTTCCATATCACAGCCGCTTAAACGTTTTTAATGTAAGGTTATAGAGGAGTCATTTTAACACTAAAGCTACTACGAGCGGGTCATTTGACCCGCTTCCAATGGCAATTCCAATGTATCGGTGAAATGCCGGTAGGTTTAGTGTTAATAAAAAAAAATGGTAATGATTTTTTTGTTTATCTCCAAAACAATGTAACTAATATTTGAAGAAATATATTTTAAAGTAAGAAATAAGCATTAAAAATTGTGGCATTGGAACATTAAAAGAAATTATTTTTCCGATTTTGACAATGAAGCGCGGTGACCCAACACTACTTTTCTTTATTCTCAGATTTACATCACGTATTAAACCTAAGTGTCACATTTTGTTCACATTATCATTCGTTCTTCTTACATAATGGGATATTTTATCATATATGGGGGAACTGCTCTCCGAACAACCTCGAAAACATCAAAATTCGCTCTCTAAGCAATAGCGGAAGGCGAAAACCAAAGTTTCCCATCAATGAATTGCAGGTCTACTATTCTGGTCGCAGCCCACGATTGAAGCACTGACAACTGAGTTAAAATGCTTTTTTTCCCCCCTTCATATGATCAAAGGCTCATCTTCGTTTTCTTGCTTCGTTTTTCTTTTTTCTTGTTCGCTATTATGTGGCTCTGGTTCAATTTTACGTTGTACATTTTTACGAAACTCGTCTCTACTACCGCGTCTACACACCTGTTTCGTTGTGTTAGGAGTTAGTTAATTAAGAAATAAATAAAAAAATATTAAGATTATATTCTTTTGTGGGATATTTTTCAGCACAGTGAGTCACCATTTAATCTACAATTTTGGATAAATTTCACTTACCTAGCTAATTTTGTTTTTGAGTTATGTATTCCTATACATAAATATAGACTGACAGACAATCTATCCTTTGACAGATTCGACCCAAAATATGATGGCATCTACAATTTAGATATAAATACTACATGCCAAATTTCCTCCATGCTGCCCGTGAACTTTGATGTTATCTTGTTCCCACATACTAAGACAAAAATTACTCCAAAAATGCATTGTTCTGATTCAAGATGATCTAAATGTGCAGATTAAACAAATTCTCAAAGTCAATTATGATAGTTCAGAAATTTCCTTTATGAGAAAAGAAAGCACATGAAATCAACATACCAATAATAAACTTTCCATGACATTGTCATGAAAATGACATTCTTAAATACCTTCACTCCAAATTATCTGAAACATTCGACATGAAAGAAAGATGAATTTATATGAAAATATTGTTTCAATCTCAAACTGTAAAGAAATCTCATTATTTTTTATGAGCGAAACGTTTGCTTTCTAACGGTTTATACACATACAGTGTTTCAAATGAGCCACAGAATAATGATCCATGGTTGTTAAGTTCCACTTTGAATTAACATAGTGCATTGTTACTCGATCTTGACAAATTTCAAAGCATATCAGGATTCCAGATTGCTTGCACTGTAATCAACGCATATAGACCGCAATTGCCTGATTTGATTCGCCCTACCCAGACGCATGCATCACACATGAAATATATCGGTAGCAAAACGAAACCTTGATTGCTAACTTTAACGAAGAACTATATTTCAAAGGTAGCTTCGGGTACGATTTCTAATTTAAGCCTGGCTGTATAATCTTGCCATCTAAATGCTAACTAGGAATTGCATTAATAAGACTGCGTTGGGAAGGTTGTAAAATTTGTTACTGTTTTCTTTTTAAGTATTATTATCAATAGCAAATAAATTCGATGGCTATTGCTTTTTTTGTTCACATTAGATTCTCAAATTCTCCTGTCTCTCCAAATAAATTAAAAACGGCGTAGATGTTTCATTTTTATATATGTTTGCTGAGTTCACAAATGGAATACGAGGGCTTAAAATATTATATGGAAAATTTTGAAACAAAATTAACTGTACATGGTATATCATAACTTTCTCAGGAATTTGGTAAGATTACCGATAAAAACTGTAATGATTATCGTCACCAATATATCAAAATGTGTTGCGTCAAATTCGCCAAAACATTTCGTTGATGCAAAGTACTTGTATAAGTTAGGGGCATTTGCTCTTAAATTGTTATATGTGATTACTATACGCTGTCACAAAATGTCGTATGTTACCAGTGGTTCAGCTGTTACATCAAAATTTAGTATTTCTGTGGGAGGTTGGCAAAGGACATATAATTATTGACATGGTTAAGGTTTAATATTATTTGTATTAAAAAAAGACTTAACATTTATTTAACGAAGTCCATTCACGTGACAGACGTAAACGCGCATAACTAATATTTTAACTGCATGTTGTCTGACGCTTCGAGTGATTCAAAAATTAAATGGATGGTGTATGTTAAGAATTCAGTTAACCACGTGGTCTTCCTGGGAGGAGCTAGCTGCCAATCATGTAAATATCACGTGGTCTCCCTGTTGTTGTTAGTATATTTTCTTTTCCAGAGGAAGGAAACTTGACTCCCGTACTAGGGAGAGTGTGATCTCGATTCTCTCTCTCGAGAAATTTTATGTGTAATTATCTAGGCCTACTACACTATGGCGTAATCATCTACCTTTTGTTGTTGATGTTATCAATAAACCACATAAAAGACAACATGTGTCTTCAAGTCATTTCACCCAGACCACAATCTTCACTATCAAATAAATTATTGTGTAATCATGAAATGCAATAATTTACAGTGTACATTTGACATGCATGACA
>JAPMOR010046900.1:129845-149847 GCA_026543865.1 Argiope aurantia | reverse complement strand
CTCAGCAGTGTCATCAGGGGTGTCATAAACTAGCGATTTCATATGACACCAGAAATAAAAATCAAGACATGATAAGTCGGGTGACCGAGCAGGCCAACGCACGAGACCACCACGTCCGACCGCCGTTGACCAAATGTGACATCCAGGTAGTTACGAACATCTCCGCTATAATGCGCAGGGGCTCCATCGTATTGGAACCACATTGTCTGTTGCGTCGATGCAGAAATCTGTTCATCTCTCAAAAGTTGTGGCAATACTTGCTGCAGAAAGAACAAGTACGTAGGTCCGGCTAGACGACCCGGTTAAAGGTAAAGTCCGATGAGGTGATCTCCCACAATACCGGCCCATACATTGACCGAAATTCGATTCTGTGCTACACGACGTCGTATTGCATGCGGGTTCTCCACCGCCCAGATATGGTCGTTATGCGTGTTGAAAATTCCTTCCCTTGTGAAAGATGCCTCATCGGAAAACAACACTTCATCAGGAAAAAGGGGATTTGTAGCACATTTTCCCAGGTACTACTGTGTGAAAGCAATACGAGGTATATAATCCTCCGATTTCTGTGTATGGACATGCTGCAGGTGAAACGGATGCATGTCTTCCGCTCGGAGAATCCTCCAGACGCTGCAATGGGAAACCCCGTATGCGTTTGCTACACTTCGTGTACTCGTGCTTTGATTCCCCTGTACATGCTGCAGCACATTCTTTTCGGCGTCTGCAGTCAGTTTTTTCTTACCCTGTCCCTGTGAGCTCTTTCTAATGAACCTGTCTCAGCTAACCACTGGTGCAATCTTGCAAAGAAATTATGACTGGGAATACGCCTCTTCGGATATCGTTCCGCGTACAAACGCTGTGCGGCTGGCCCACTACAATTTGCAGCCCCGTACGCCAAATGCATATCGGCTAACTCTGCGATCGTGAAATCATCCATCCTGCTAACTTGACGTTCTTGTGCGAAATGAAGATTCGCTGCACGAAAGCTCGGACTTTTCGCACAACGCCATCTACCGCGTCAGGAAAGTATTTCTGACTGCCCATGGGTATATGATTTTGGTTCGTCAAGATGTACCCTACCCCTCTTAGAAGTTCTGAAACGGTTCACTGAAACACCCTGTATATAATACTTGCAAAGGTTTTTATTTCTTCAGGTAAGTGATTAAACATTATAAAAGAGAACATTATAAACATTATAATATATTCTGAAAATGTTCGAAAATGGAAAAAATATAAAAGTTTAAATTTTAAGTTTTGTTCGGATGTTTCCCACTTTTCTAGTCAAATATTCAATGTGAATTGAATTTTTACTTATTTGTATACGAAGTATACAAAGTATTTTAACTGTTACGAAAATTCGAACTTGACATCTTAGACTAATCTTCGCGTTTCAGATCTCCTCGAGTCTGCTAGTTAAAAACTGTTTTAAATTAAATTAAGGCTATTGTTTTTTTTTCTCTTATTTATTACACAACCATCATTATTTCCAAGAACATATTTGAACAAAAAGTTGATACCTTAAAATTGATGCGCAATTAAACAAAATTACCAATATTTAAAAATAAAAGTTTTAAGTTTACCTTAAAACTGTTTTAAATTAAATTAATACTACTGTTTTTTCCCTCTTACTTATGATACAAACTTTATTTCCAAAAACATATTTAAGAAAAACTTATTTGATATTTTAAAATTGTTGCGCGATTGAAAAAAACACCTAAATTTTAAAAATAAAAACCATATTTGCCTTTCAAACTCTCCATCAATTATAAATGAAAAGTGTGTAAATACGACTGAAGAAAAGTTTTTAATATGCATATTTAGCGAAAATAATTCATTTTTTTTTTTCATATATTCTATTAAACCCCCGAAAAAGAGAAATATTTATTATAAATCGAACTTGTCGTTACATTTCTGTTGATGAAAATTTATGTTTTAATAAAAACCATTTTGATCTAACCTTTCCATTAACTGTTATTCTCGTAACGACACGTACCCAAAAAGATTTGAAGTAATTATAATTGATATTTACAGCTAGCTGGAAATTTTTTTTTCGCAGCTTTGTTGCATTGTACACCATTTTTCATAAAAAAAATAATAAGAACACATCTTTCCTCTAAAACTTCTTTTCAACTTCGACAGACAGACAATTCAGAAAGGAACTGTAATCGGATTTTTTTCAGGAATTTTTTATATTTTTGACTGCTCGTTAAAATAATGGCTATGTTTGGTCGTAAAGATTTTATATTGGTGGGGGGAAAAGTTTAGTATTTCTTTTCTAGGGAACTCATTATAAATGAAAGGAGTAGAAAATGTAGTTGGTTGGGAATTTTTGCTCAGACGTTTAATCGATAGTCCTGCGTTTCTTATCGATAGTTATCGATTGCATTCGTCCCGTATAAAAAATGATTGCCTTACTTTTCGCCAAGATTGGATTCACATCGGAAATCTTCCGAGAAAATATTTACAGAATATTTATTTAAATACATATAAACTCTGATATGAAGAAATTGTTTACATTGAAATCAACTATGCTATACGTTAAAATAACCAAAGTTAAAAACAAAAATAGTAAGTTTTAATGTTTATTTTGAAATCAACAATGCTGTGCGCTAAAGTACGGAAGTCAAAAATAAAAATAGTAAGCTTCAATGTTTATTTTGAAATCAACTATGCTGTGCGTTGAAGTACCAAAAGTTAAAAATAAAAGTAACAAGTTTAAAATCGTTTTCACTTCGTGTTATATGCCGTGATAAAACTTCATTATTTATTCGAATTTCATTCAAAAAAGAATTTTATTCAAGTTACAATGTATATTTAAAAATTTCTCACTTTTTAAAGTGACACTTAATGAGAAGAAAAAATAAATAAAATTTAATTTAATTATCAATATATGCATATTTTGAAGTCAACTATGCTGTGTATTGAAGCACCAAAAGTTAAAAATAAAAGTAACAAGTTTAAAATCATTTTCACCTCATGTTATATGCCTTGATAAAACTTCGCAATTTTTCAAACTTTATTCAAGAAAATATTTTATTTAAATTACAATGGATATTTAAAAAATAATAATTTCTTACAGTAATATTTAATGAGAAGAAAAAAATAAATAATATTTAATTTAATTATCAAGATGTACATACTTATAAGAATAAATGATAATTCTTTTAAATTAGTGTGATAAAAAGATAATAAAAACTGTGGTGGAATACAAAATCAAGATGAAATGTGCGTGTAAAAAATTACATTAGGAAATAAAGCAAAGAATTCCTTTATTAATTTCATTCTCATAATATTTGTTTATTAAAATTTTTTATGAATTTCTGAATCCAAAATTTCTGCTCGTATATTTTTTAGCTTTGAGCTGTACTATAAAATCGAACTTTTAAGCAGGATACGAATAACCCCAAATTAAATTACAAATTATAGAATTGTAAGGATAAACTTATAATCTAGCTTACAGATGCAAAGTCAAAAAACATTATTTTTTAATGCAAAATCAGCAAAAGAAATATGAGGTTAACCTTATGAATATATATGAGAAAATGCTTAGTAATAAAGATAGCTGCTTATTTATCAATTGGTTAAATAGTTGTAGGATATATGGATAAGTGCAGGATGATTATAAAAAAAAATATCCCGTTGTATGAGACCCTAACTACCATACCGTTTACAGGAACGGAATAAAATTTCGGTTAAAGGTATTTTGTGGTATGCGCTCAAAATCATACGAAAAAGAACAGTTAAGCTCTAACAGTTACGGTTACAATGACAAAATTTCAAAATTTTCAAATGGCATCAGCTTTTTTTCATTGGTATATATTCTCCAGAGCAAAAACAATAAATAGCTTTGGAATGTTATCTGTATCATGAAAATCATCAGCTCTAAACATACTAAGAAGAAAAGAGAAAACAACTGTGATGTGCCTAACAAAGACGTGAAGTTCACCAGACTTCTTTCGGCATGACACGTGCTTTGGTTCTAGGCACCATCTGTCGCGTGCAAAGTGCCATCGTGGTTGAAGTAGGTCAAGTAGAAAATTTGTGAGACAGAATAAAATGCTGTTTCCTGTTGTTTCTATGCTGTTATTGGTTATTTTCTCTTTTCTTCTTTGTTTAGCGCTGGATATTTCTATTCAACAGGTATCGTTCCATGAATACGAGCTAACCCAGAAGACTTTATGAACGCACATATTGTTTTTTCTTTTCTTCTATTCAGCAATTTCTTTTTATTTTGTATTTAGTAAAGCAAATTTGTTAATTAGTTGATCATCATTTGTTTTAATACGATTTTAATAATTAGTTTTAATTTGTGTGCCCCATTATGTAGTTATGGAAACGTACCCACATTTTATTTACATTTTTTAGCTAGCCATAGCAAAGGTTAACAAGCTGAAATTTGCTAATTTCTTTTAGCGTTATTTTCATTCTGTATTAGGTTTTGTATTTCAACGGAAACATAGATTTCTGCGCTTTTGGAATCAAATTTTATCATCCTTAAGATTGATTAATTTTCTTTTGTATACATTTATTCATTTTAGAGCTGATTTAGTCATACTTATTTTACTTATCAGAGTTAACGGTGAGTAGAAGTTATTATTCTATAAGTTCAACATTTTTTCTTCCAATCTTGTGTAATGTCCGACTTTTTTCTGTTAGTAGATTACTATTGGTTTCAAACCGATTTTAGAAATGATTTTTTTAATGTTCTTGACCATTATGGATGGAGAAAATTCTACAGTAAGGAAACAAGACTTCTAATGTTACAATATTTAAATCTAAAGTATACAATAAAAAATTTTTAATTTTTCAAGAACTCTGCCATTGTGCACGAGACTTTCCGTTAAAACGTCCGTTAGTTAATTTGTGATATCATATTTGAGATACTGTTAACAGAATAAGAGACCGTCAGAATGGGTGTATCTTCTTGTTAAAAATAATCATTGTAAAGAGTTTTTAAAAGTAATAATGCTCAAAGCCACTTGAATAAATAAATTATTATCACATCTCTTGATTTTCCGATCTTCTAAAACATCTTTGCTTGTTTTTGTGTGCATTGCTGTCACAAAATAAAAAGCATTTGCTCCTGGTCCTCGATTCCACAACTAATTGTCTTAGGAGAAACAATTTCAATACTACACTCATCCATGCTCTTGTGGTTGAACAATAAAAATTGAAAACGCAAGATAAAATGCTTTCAAAGATGTTTTATTTTTAAATTATTTCCCTCTTACTTTTTAAAGAAGAGAATTTTATTTGAGGCAGAAAATTATGTTTGTCTGGCAACAGATTTTCATTGTTTCTCTTCTTAATTTTGACTGTCGCGTGAAAAGAAGCTATTGTGCTTACATAGAACGCCTTTTCAGTTTCGATAACCACAAAAAACTTCAGTTACAAGTCTTTTAAAAATAAATAAATCTTTAAGAATAAATTCACTTAGTTTTCTGTTCGTCATAATGAATGTTACAACACATTGAAAATCCAATTACAATGCAAAATTCTTCGATAAAAATTAAAACCAAACGATATACGTGTTTCGGTGTTGTTTTTCATAAAAGCAATAAAAGATGAAAGAATCGTTTTCAACCATTGACGTTGCAGCTGCGTTTTCATTTAGCGAAAAGAAAAGAAACGCGCTGTCAGAATTTATTCAATTAACTATTGTATGAGCCCAAGAAATAAAGCAAACGACATTTAGTTTTTAAACATTACTCATATCTAAAGAAAACTTGAAAATTACTTTGTCATAGCATTTTTGGTAACTGTGGCAACAGTTTAAATGCATTATAGGAACTCGAATAGTTAAACGTAAGTTATATTTTAGAGGTTTTCATATTTACTTCATTTCCTGACCAAAACGTTTTATCAAAGTAGAAAATGTTTATTAAATAATTTTACTAATTAAATTGTATTACGCATAGCCGCATATAAAATTCTTCTGGATCTAAATTTAAAATCATTTCAAAGAAGTATGCCATATGGATTTATTTTGCAGGAGATAAAACGTATGTACAAAACATGATAAATGGCGACATGCTGTTCACGTTTTTCATAATTATTACCGTGATGAAATGAATAAATGCCTTTGTTATAATATTGAATAAACAAATCAGTTGTACACCTATCCAAAAATGTAAATATTGTTTAAAATATGGCACTCCTATCTCAGAATGGCGTATCCTTCGATAAAACTTGTAAATTTACTTTTAATTTAAAAATTAAGTAATGATTTATCTGAAGATTAACATTCAAAACAAATAAAATTATTTTAATGATATGATTTCTCGCAATATCCTAAAATGTTGAGTTAGACAAGCGCATTTATTCACGATTTTTTTTTTTTTTTTTTTTTTTTTTACAAATTTCGGTAGCAGCGAGTATTTTGCTTTGCCATAAAAAATTGATTTACGAAAGTTGCACTTTTCTTCTGTAACTACAACAGTTAAAAGAAGGATATTCAACAGCAAAATATTAATAACTAGCCGCCTTTGGCGACCAGCCGGTTCGCCAGTATTATCGCTCGCTACAATTTTCAATTAAATATTTTAAGTAACTGGTCTCTTAATAGATTCTCAAACAAAACATTTTTAATCTTCAAATTTTGATAGTCATACCAAACTTATACTGTCATTAATTTTTTAATTCGCATTGACAGTAATAATTTATTATCTTTATCATGGTATTAATTTTTTTTATTATAATAGATTATATCAAATTACTTTGGAGTTTAAGAGCAATGGTGCTTTTGTTATTTCGTTTAATATAATTTTAAAATCTCTCTCTGTTTAATTGTTCAATTCCCCGAATTATTTAATTTTATACAACTCGCATTCTTAAA
This sequence comes from Argiope aurantia, assembly GCA_026543865.1. Lineage (NCBI taxonomy): Eukaryota > Metazoa > Arthropoda > Arachnida > Araneae > Araneidae > Argiope > Argiope aurantia. The sequence continues at coordinate 143,015 of JAPMOR010046900.1, read as the reverse complement.
AACCATTCCATTGAAAGCTTTAAACTTCATCAAAGCTCTCGGAATTTAATTAGTATATCAAATAAAACAAAAGGTTTAATTTTGGCACAAAATTAAAAATGTTGCTGAATTTTTGAATAAGAAAATATCTCAGACCATATCATAAGTGTTTATTGTACAATTCGCTTCCTCAAAGAAAACATTAAAAACATTGATTCTCTGATACTTACAAACTAATTTTGCTGTGTAGTAAAATGTAATTAAATTTGTTATTGTAAATGCCTCTAATAAAGTTTGCATTAATATCTAGGAATTTTCTTTCAAACATTTACCGAACTACAGAATTATTTTGGTCTCGTATTACACTTCCAAGTCTATTTGTAATTTAATCTAGTAGAAATGAAAATAAAATCTTTCAGAATAGGAAACAATTTAACTTAGAAAACTTTATAATCCAAACTTTTCTGACAATGGGAAGTTTTTAAAAACATTCCCTTTGTTTCCCTGGCAATGTACATCCTCTTTCAATTCCATTTTACCGTATAATTTGTTTACTGATTACAATTGAACTTGCTACAATCTTTGTATACAGATTCAATTCGTTTCAGTTCTTGTTTACAATTCCATTTGTTTCCTTTTTACATTTCATTTGTTTCAATCCTTTTTCACAATTTAAACAAGAAGTTTTTAAATTTAAAGGCTATGGATTTGTTTTAGAGGAACTTCAATATTTCGATTTAACTAGTTGTTTGAATCAACTGAGAAATAGATAGACTTATAATTTAAACAGAAAATCACCCCAAGTAGTATAAATAGACCCCCTCCCCCCCACATAATATTGCGGACCTTCCGAATGCCTTGCATAGCATTGGCGAACAGTAGTTAGGAAATATAGGTCTTTGGCACGATCTAACGTTTTTTATTGAATCTATCGTAAGAATATGTATTTAAGACGTCTTTTATTCTACAAAATATAACCAAAATTTGCAGCGAAACAACAGTTGTAATCACACTAACCCATACCAATTTTTATTGATTTAAATCATAGAATTTATTGCGTTTGCATGCATGAGAAAGTACAGACCTATAGACGGTGAACACTTCAACAGATATAGTATAAAATTTGATAAGGATTTGCATACATTTTAGATATATTAAATTTTATCTGTCTAGGTCTTTACATTTTGTAGCTATCGAGTTCATTTGTACTCGAAGAGACAGGCAGTCAGATTTCCTCCGAATGGATTACGTTCAATATTTTATAGAAATCCATAAATTATGGCTGTAAAGGTGTATACCAAATTTCATTTGTGTAGCTCAAAAAAGTTTTGAGTTATCATGCTCACAGATAAAATCGAATTCAGAAAAGTCTGAAACATACAGATTCGTCAAAATTTCTAGTTTGAATTTTTTAACAATTACAATACTTTCTCTATAACTCGGATGCCAAAAAAGCAAAAGATCAAAAAGATTTGAATAACATTCTCAGAGAGAAAAATGAGAATAAAATGAAGATCAACAGTGGCAGCGATATAAAATGAATAGTCAAAACGTTACTTACCATTAAATTCCATCAATTTCCCTAACTAAATTCGAGATCATTTATCTCGAGAAATCTTCTCGACATTTGAAATGAAATGCAACATTCATCACGTAAACTTTGATAACGACGTGAACAAAAACAAAAAGTTGAATCAGGGATCAGAAAGAAAATAATTTCACCGAATTCGGCAATCGGAATGCGCTAACAATTTGTACTGATAATTCACATCACGATGATGATTCACCACTTCCTAGAAACATTGACCTCAGAAATATCTGGGTTTGTTATGATTCACAAAACAGTGTGAGAGGGGAAAAAAAACTGTACAAAGAGTGTACTGTTAGAGTGAGAATAAGTAGCCTCGCTGAAAGGTCGCTGGTGGGGAAATTTGATAACTTAGTTAGAAGACTGAGCTTATATTAATGTGGCATGGTGATGACTAAAAGCAGGGGAGGGGGACCGTGGACTGTTGGCAGATTATCAAGTAAGTTAACGTCCAAAAATTACTAGGTTTTGTTCTCCGATGGACCTCAGATTAATCATTCATTCCCTACAGATAGGTCTTCCGTCCACAAACTGGCAATAAATCTTGAAAGGAAATATGCTTCAGATAGAACGTTACTTCAGCTATAGTGGGCCATTAAATAAAACTTTCAAAAAATGTACGCATGGATCAAGAAGTCTAATAGGATAAATTATCCAAAAAATGAGCGAGACATCAGAACAGAAAAAAAAATTGCAAATGTCTTTATGAATTTCTAAATTTATTACAGGTTTCTCACCAGATGAAGTGAAGCTTAGCTTTTAATGAGCTCCTTTAGGGCTAATGTAGGTATTTTCAGAATTTGAACATGCCCAAATTGATCCAATTTTTATCTCATTAGCGATGTTTGCGAGCTGATAGAACTTTGAGTGTAACAAGGAAATGTGTTTTCTAAAGTAAAATTTCGGCTAGTTTACAAAACTATAATTCTTTTAAATATTATTTACGTACAAAATGTAATAAAGATTAAAAAAAGAATTATGTTTGATAATTTTGAATTAAAAATATTATATTGGTATTCAAAAAATACTAAAATATTTGAACCATTTGTAGCAAAAAAAAATTAAAAATCCAGTGAGTTTTTATTGAAAAACTTTTCATTCCATTTAAAAATTGATCTTGTTATTATACAATTGCCTATTGATAGGTAGGGAATTAGCGATTTTAATAGTGATGTTTCCGAGCTAATAGAACTTTTAATTTTAAAAGGAAATGCTTTCTAAAGTAAAATTTTGGTTAGTTTACAAAGTTATAATTCTTTTAAGTATTTGTTATGCGGAAATATAATTAATTAAAAAAGAATTATACTTGATAATTTTGAATTAAAAATATTACATTGATATTCAAAAAATACACCATTTATAGCAAAAAATATATCTGGTGAGTTTTTATTGAGAAAGTTTTCATTCCTTTTAAAAAGCGATCTTCTTATACAAATCATAAATATAGATGTAGAGGTGGAATTATTTAAAAAGAGTTCATTATTACAGGTAAATATTAACAATTCATTTTATCTATGAAAAATTATGACTTTCGAAATTTATTAAATGATTTTATTAAGATGTATGTTCATATAAATCATAAACAGATAAGTGGAAATGCAAATATTTAAGATGATTGTGAGATTTCACTTCAAATATTAGTATTCATTACATTTTATAAATGAAAAATGTTTAATTTCAAAATTTAAAGTCCTTAAGAAACTGTTTTCTATTCATTAGAATTCGATATTTTAGCTAAAAAAATATTAGAATTTGAGGTATTTGTTAGTTATTTTTTGCTAAAAAGTTAGTTTTGTTTGTTTGAGTAAAAAAAAGAGTACTTTTTATACATGGAATTTAACTTCACGCACAAAAAAAAAAAAAAAAAACATAACTTTAGGTAAACATTCTTTGTTAATAAAACTAATTTTTATTATAACAAATCCGGCGAAACAAGCTAGTTTATTAAAGGTTTATCAACGAATAATTTTGGTAAAACATTTCTGTTGCAAATTATTCATATTGATAATAAATATCTGACACTTAGCTTAAATGTTTTTAATCTATTAACAAAGTTTAAACAATAAAACAAGTTTTTAAGTTCTAAACAATATGTATGCACTAATAGAAAAATAAAAACGCTTATTGTATACAGACATAATAAAAGTAACAACAAAGTAATCGATTAAGTAAAGCGACTGTAATATCTTGTACTTTGGAAATAGAAGATAAAAATTTTATTGAATGCGAGGCATCCAAAATTGTTAGCACTTCTCTACATCATTGCGTTCTTCCAATTCTCAACCCTTCAAGTTGCAGGCTTAAAACAAATCGTGTAACACTCTTTATTCTACCTCAAAGTAAATATAATCAAACTTTACAGAAGCATAGAGATCTAGATGATTTTCTTTTGATTTAGACTTGGCGATCAATGAGAACACAGCCAGCGTAGGATTAAAATTATGTTGAAATTGTTTAGATTTACCTGAGTGCAATTTTTAAGACAATCCATCTGGGCAAAGTAAACACATAAAAGAAACAGTTTTCTGTAATTAAATCGCTCGGAGGAGTTTCGAAAAGTTTCTACGACCCCTATGGTATGAAAAAAAATTAATCAGCTTTCGAATTTATTCAGAAATGTAGATCCTTATTCTTTCCACAACGAAAGATTCTTAATGTGTCTTTTGACAAGAGTGCTGCTTGCTTACGACACATTTTCCAATCGTCTAATATTTCACTTACTCATTCGATCGTGTATTATTTGAAGGCAGTGAGAGTTTTAACAAGATAATAAAATTACTTCAAGTCAGCTTTGACTTAAAAAAAACTAAGTTGTTAAGAATTCATCTCGATTAAATTAAGACCCTGGACTCGGATTTCATATTTTGGAATATATTTAAAAATGAAAAGTCAAATTAATTCCTTTCACACCGGCGTCAACGTGTCAAGTTTGAAAGCTAGAAATCGTAAGCCCTTTCGATTGTGTTTAAAAGATACTTTCTTACACAGAAATACATTTAAATTCTTAAAGAATTCAGGAGATAATTTTATTATAACACCACGAGATGATTAATGAGTAACAAATTTATAGTTTTCTAAAATGACAAAAAAAAAATCATATGTTTTAATGTGTAACTCTGTTTTTATAATAAATAAAGAGTTTGAAATCGGGCTTAATATTTTCTTTTTACATGCACGAATCACCTGTCAATTTTTTTTCTTATTCTGCAAGTTTTAAATATGGAAATAAACCCGTTTTAAATGCGATAAAACATATTTTTAGGTTTTGATGAGAGCATTTTTTATGTCCAGTTATTATTTTAGTGTCATTTAGAAACAATACGAGGACTCGTCGGAAGTATTTTATACAATGAAAGCAATATTTGTTGAGATCAATAATTATTAAAAATATGACTGAGGTATGAATAATCAAACTTATTATGATTCTAATGAAATATTCTTATTAAGATTATATTTTGATAAGATCATTTTTCTACGTAAAATTTTGAGCCTTGAGAAATTAAGACACTGGTCATAGATCTCTTATTTTCATCCTTTTAAACATGTATACTTGCCATTTAATTTCACCATTACCTTTTTTCAAGAAAGTAATTTATTCATAAATATTGTTTTTAATTTTATTGCGTCATTATTCTTCATTCAGACTTTATAGCATTTTTATCCATTTAAGTATGAGAAACGAATCGATATATGGTATCAGCTGATAGAGTAAATATGCACCAATACAGCTTTTTTTTTGTAAATATATTCTTTTTCCGATTAACACTGAAAGAAAGCTCTTTTGTTGATACTACTTAGCAGCATGATTATAAACAGCTGAGTTTCTTAGTTAACTAGTAAAAAACAAAAAAAGTAAACATTTGGCCTATTCATATTCCACCTGCTTTTATACTACGGTTTACAATCGAATGTATATATTTATGATGAGTTTATTAAAACAAGAAGAGGATAGGAAAAAAGTAAACATTTGGTCTATTCTAATCTGCCCTTTATACTACGATTTACAATCGAATGTATATATTCATGATAATTATTTTAAAATAAGAAGAGGATAGGAAAAAGTATTCAAATAACATATTCATGCGCGTTTTGTTATGTGAAGTTCTATGCTCTTATCAGATCATATCAGCTAAGACACACCTTCGAAACATATGATTTATAACAGGTTTAAAGCCACAGTATTTCAAATTATGGTTTCAAAAAGGCAAACCTAGTAAATAGAATAAATATAGTCTGCCTCAAAAACTTATACATACTTTGAAGTACTATTATATAAATAAAACTAATTTATATAAATAATTTAATAATTATAAATGTAGAATCTTGCGATATGAGAAGATTCATGCTTTTAGTTAATAAATATATGATTTTATTTCGTTTCGTTTTTTCTAATTACAATTTTTTTTGTATTAAAACGATATTTTTTCATGAATAAAAATTCAATCAATCATGATAATTACAGTTATTCTCATTGACAGTAACACACAATGTGAAATTATCAGTTGTTAATTGTTCGGAATAGTTTGTCAGTGCTCGACATAATTGAATAATTCTTCTTACAGTCATGAAAATTATTAAAAGAGACTTACATAAAATTATATATACTTTGAATGGTTATTACATAAATAAAACTAATTTATATAAACAATTTAATACCTATAAATGTAAAATTGTCAGATATGAAAAGATTCATACTTTTTGTTAATTAATATATTATTTTGTTTTATTTTGACTTTTGATAATTATAATTTTTTTTACATTAAAAGTGCCTTTTTTCATAAATAAAGATTCGATTAATCGTGATAATTACAGCTACACTCGTATGACAGTAACTCACAATGGGAAATTATTAGGTGTTGACTGTACAGAACGGTTTTTCAGCGTTTGACATAATTAAACAATTCTTCTTACAATCATCATAATCATTGAGAGAGATTTAAGTAACTCTTAAAGGAAAAGAAAAAAATTCTTGCAACGAATTGTTAATAACGTAGAACATTCTCCATTATGAAACAAAATGTTGATAAGAATCTACTATAGAACTTTGATTATTCAGGCTTCTATCATTAGCGATCTCTATTAACCGAGTCTGTACCAAAGAAATGAATTATTTTTATTTATTTTTTTAATAAAAGCATCGAATTATAGGAAAAAAAGTGTTAAACTCGGCATTGGAGATTGTTTTCATGATATGAAGGCTTGAAAATCCCACCATCACTGTTGGGTGTAAGGTATGTCAATGCCAGAATATGTAAAACGTCGTTAGTGGGAGTGGTGTTAAATAACTCAAAAAGGTATTTGAAGAAAGAAGAATAAAAACACGTTTCTATGCTTAAACTCTTCAATGTTGATGTGAATACATTAAATATATTTTTTTATAAAACGAACAGGCATTGTAAACATAATCAATGCCGTATGAGGAAAAAGCAGCAAAAAATTAACAACATTCACGAATCAGTGGTTTTATCAAAATTAACCCTTTGCACTAGGAAAAGTAGTTCAATGCATAATTATTCACCTAATACAAAAATTTGTTTATTGCTCTGCAAAATAAATATATATAATTATTTTAAGTAGAATTTCTTTGAAAAATTAATCTACATCTTCTTACCATTCAGTAGGTATTTTTAACAATCAAAATTGAAATATAGATAAATAAAACGTCAAAATGATGCATCGTCTTGAATGGTGAGTGAGAGGCACCATCCCAGTGCAAACGGTTCAATATATCAAAAATGATGAAAAAAGTTTGATGTCTAATAAAAAAAACTTTGTTAATATGTTAATACGTGATGGTACTTGTGGATTTTTTACTTATTGTTGAAGAGGAAAACAATTTTAGAAAATATTTTCGAAAAGAAGAAAGTTCATATTTATAAAAAAAAAGTTTTAATAATCAAGACATTTGAAACTGGATTTCAACTAGAATATAAATACTTAGAGAAAATTATTCCAAAAATGAAAGTACATTTCGATTATAAAACGTAAATACTTAATCTCTGTTGCAAAAAAATGAGGAAAAACTTTTAAAACCAAAGGAATACTTCCAAACTTTTAATCTCTCAACAACAAAATGGAGAAAACGATAATAAAAAAAAATGCCAGAATTTTGAATTTTTAAGTAAAACTTCGATCATAGTACAGCTTTATTTATCCCTCCAAATGGTTTAACATTTCGTTTTGAATGATTCGACGGTTGATCTCTCTATTTGAAATTCTAGTCCTCTCTTTTCCAAAGTTCTCCTTCAAACACTCATTCAGTTAGTTCCCCTCCTCTCGCTTTTCATTTCGAGTATTATTAGTAATATAACACCTCAAAGACTTGACAGAGTTTTAATTAATTACACTCAAACTCTACTCGAGGATTAGAAAGATGTTTATTTTATTTAGCTTTAATTAGTGCAAAGGCAAAGGATGAAGTATTTAAATTAAATCTCACGTTTCTGAAGTGTGAAGCTTTTATGAAGAAAACAGCGTTGAAAGTCTTTTGTTCGAACTTTGTAATAGCCATATATTTGTGGTACCGCTTTAAAACTTTCGGATTTCACTAAATAACGTAGTGCGGTTAAATTGCATGTCATGCTTGTATTGAAAAATTTAATGAATACAGTTATCAAATGTCGTGAATATGAAAAGAGAAATTGCTTTAAATATTAAGCCTTCGCATACAATAGGTGTTTAGTGACATAAAGCAGATGTTTTAATGGTTGTGCTGATTCCTTGCAGTAAGGAAGGAACAATGAGTTTTGAATACATTAAAAATTAAATTAAAAATGTTTAAGTAAAACGGAAAATTTTAATTAAAGGATGTTTGAACCTTTATTTCATCAAATTACGTGTGTTTCAAATTTCATAATTTTAAAATTATTTCGAATTAAAAGGCTAAAGCGTAAAATTATAAATATTTTCTAGGGAATAAATAAAAAACTACGTATATTAACTATCTGTCTAGAGTTATCAATTGTTTTATTTTTGTTCTAATTAATTAAATTCTGTCTAATAAAGAAATTCGTGCACTGTAATGAATTATATTTATCAAGAAATGATATCTTTGTTAAGATATTTTTTGTGGAGAAAATTGAACCAGATTTCCATGATATGAGTTTACTCAAACATCTGGAAAAGGAAGTTCAGTTTATATTTATTTTGTTTAAATGAATATGTCATGTTTGTTGAATAAAACTTTCAGCTGTCACAAAGAATGACTGTCATGACATATGCTACTACATTCAATATCATTGATTATTCTTTGATTCTTATGAAAATAATGGTAGCCAAATACATTTCGAAATGAAGTTCAAATATGAATTCAAATTGAAGAAAAATTTAGATCCACTTTTTTTTTTTTTTTGAATTTCTTATTTTATTATTTATTTATTTATTTTATTCGGGGAGGATTTTTTTTAATCTACTGAATCACATAAAAAGATGATTGCTTTGAAATCATTAGATTTTGATAATTGAATGTAATATTTTGCTTTTGTATACATCATTTTGTACTCGCACATAAGCTCTGAGAACGGATTGTAATTTCACATACCAGACTTTGAAAAAATTATCATTCATGTACTAGCACAAAAAAACCATTGAAGAAAGGAATTCTTCCTAATTACAAATAAAAATTCATCAAACATTTTCTTTCAATCAATCAATGATATTAATGTGTAGCTAAAAACCACTGAAGGAAGGAATATTTCCTGGTTAGATATATATAAATTCATCAAACATTTTCTTTTATTCAATCAATTATATTATTGTGTAGTTATTTAGTATGAACTAGAAGCTAAATTTCAATTTCATGCCAAAATGCATCATAAAGAGTGTCCCAAAATTAACGCAGGTATTGAATTTCCACCATTCGTGCAGTAAAATGTTGGCAACCCTATTAAAAACCCATTTGACAGCTGATAGTTTAGGGTTAGTAAAAATGGAGCGTTACACGATAGAACAACGTGTTTTCATTGTTGAACAAATTTTTCAAATATTTCAAAAATAATGAAAGCCTGGCGGCCACAATTCGAAACTGTAAGAATCGACACTCTAGATCGTGTGATTTAACACCATTGGATTTCTTTTTATGTGGCTATTTGCAGTCAGAGGTCTATGCCAACACGCATGCGTGCATTGAAGTAGGAAATTCAACGCTGCATCGACGAAATTCAGCTACAAAATGGTCATAGAAAATTTCGACAAAAGAGTGCGTATGTGCCAAAAAAGCCGTGGAGGCCATTTGCCCTGTGTTATTCCATACATAACCCTATGCTATGTACTTAACGATCCAATAAAAATATAACAATTTAAAGAAAAAAACTGTGTTTTTTATTTAATTCAAATCTTACATTAACACGTTGTTCTATCGTGTACTAATCTACATTTTTACTAACCCTAAAATATCAGCTGTCATATGGTTTTTAATAGGGTTGCCAACACTTCATGCACGAATGGTTACAAATTCAAATCGTGTGTAAATTTTGAGACATCATTTTATCATCTGCTTTATTTCAAAACATACGAAATAAAGCAAATGTAGATAACCTATTCAAGTCCTTTGCTTCACTTAATATATTTTGTTAAATATGCAACATTTTGATTTAACAGTAACGATATGATATTCTTACATTAAGATTTAAGAAGTCTTCTCGATTCAGAAAGGTCAGAGAAAAGTGGTCTCACGTGAAAGTCATGAATTCTGCACGTGCACTGATTCAAGCAAATCATAAAAATTCACCCCCATATTCTCCCTCCCCTCAGCCATATCATTTTCATAGGAATCTACTACACAAAATTTATCATCTGTAACTGAGACCTGATCTGATAAACTAAAGAAACGCTTAAAAGAAGCCGAAAGTAATACAGTAGATTCTCAGGATCCCTCTAACCTCAGCGAAAACATCAAAAGATTAAAAACACTACCAGTAAGCACGACGAGAATTTTACAAATGAACTCGGCAAATCTTTTAGATACTTTCTAAGTAAAAGACTAATAATGGAGTGTAATTTTAAGAAAAACGTGTTCATTTATTAGAACTACCCACTTTCTTTAAAAATTTAATTAAATCTTAAAATTTCAGTATCAATAAGAAGTAAAATTTGGAAGTTGTACGCTCAATTTCATCATTAGCTTAGACGATATGGTCCGTTTGTGTTTAGTTTTACTCTAAAAGCGAAAGTGCTTTTTCTTTTTTAAAGACAGCTCTTTCTTTTCATGGATTTAGTATGAAATGTAATACGTACCTAATTTTGGTGAGAAAGACAGTTGTCAAATTTTATTTCTCTAAGTCTTTACATCCTTGGCCTATCGAATATTACCCATGCATAGATAAACAGAGCGACAAGCATTCTCCTTTGGACAAATTTTTCCAAAAAGCTGATACAAACCCAAAATTTTAATGTACAGGTCACATACAAAATTTCATTAATAAATTCATAACATTCTAGTATCATATTCACGAAACGTATTTCCTAAAATATATTTTCCAAATTCAGAAAATTTAAAGAACTGCTGATTTATCAAAATCTCTAGATTGAACTGTTTGATATTTACAATAATTTCTCCTCTTTTATTTCCTATATTAGAAAGTAAAAATAACACTTTTCGGATTTTCCATTGACGTCATTGATATCAATATGTGCTGTCTATTTCCAGATAAGGAAACCCTCCACGCTTTTACGCATGCGCTAATCGGGTCTTAATTTCACCAAAAATAGAGGTGAGATGACAAATAGAGGAGAAGATTATTCTTTTTATAACAAACAGTGCGTGTGCGTATGCGTGGGTGCGTTAGAACTGTACAATTCAAAAATATAAGGAAACTCTACAATGAAAAAGAATGACAAAAAGAAAGAACACCGGAAAACTTCTTTTCCGGCTGAGTAAAATCTTCCAAAAGTGATAAGCACGGAATTCTGAAACGAACAGTGTAAAACAGAGCTTTGAATTTTGTCTTCTCGAGAAATTATGAAACAATAATTCTTCTACCAAAAAAAATTTATTTTATCTCCAATAAAAGCAGCTATATCTTTTACCTTCATTTTTCAAACAAATCCATCATAGAAGCTGAACCTGATAAGAAGATAAAAACAGCTTGTTTCTTGTTTGAAACACTTAAAATAAATCATTGTTAGTTTAAGATCATTCATAAGCTAAGTATCAAAAGAATATGATATTTAACTAAAAATTTATGATTATGCGTTCTATCTATTTAGCCAATATTCTTTCACATTTTCTTTAGCCAGCATTTTCAGTCCTTTGAAAAATGTTGAAGTCATATTTTTGAATTGAAAGAACATTGCGTTCTCTTGGGTAACAGAGCTCATCAAACAGTAAGACGGGATTACTAACTGTACTCCTGCTTAAGTCCTTGTGCTTAAATCAGCTGACAAGAGGGTTCTTGGAATCTGTTCTTTGACACCTGACAGGACAACTGGAGATGGTCCAGAACGGCAGCTCCCATTATATACCTGAAGTTTACACAAGCTAAGCATTAATCAATTCTATAATGAGCCAGTTTATTACAGGAAACATGGCTTTTTCATGTCCTATTAATCATATTTAGCGTCAGTTTTCACATTTATTCTTTTACCGAGATCTGAAGATTCGGAGAATCATCGTAATCGTCGATAATTTCGAAGAAAAATATTTTTTTTTTTTTTTACCGAGATCTGAAGATTTGGAAAATCCTCGTGCTATGATAATTTCGAAGAAAAACATCATTATTTTATCGGGATTTGAAGAATCCTTGTATTATGATATTTTCGAAGAAAAATATCGTTATTTCACCAAGATCTGAAAATTTGGAAAATTATTGTGCTATGTTAATTTCGAAAAAAAAAATATTCTTTTACCGAGATCTGAAAATTTGGAAAATTATTGTGCTATGTTAATTTCAAAAAAAAATATATTCTTTTACCGAGATCTGAAAATTTGGAAAATTATTGTGCTATGTTAATTTCGAAGAAAAAAAAATATTCTTTTACCGAGATCTGAAAATTTGGAAAATTATTGTGCTATGTTAATTTCGAAAAAAAATATATTCTTTTACCGAGATCTGAAAATTTGGAGAATCATTGTTCTACTATAATTTCGAAGAAAAACATCATTGTTTTATCGAGATTTGAACAATCATTGTATTATGAAAATTTTGCAGATAGAATGTTGTTTTATCGAGATCTAAAGATTTGGCAAGTCATTCTATTATGATAATTAGAAGAAAAATATCATTCATTTTTCGAAATGTGAAGACTTGAAGAATCATTCTATTATGATAAATCCGAAAAAAAATCATATACTTTATTGTAGACCATAATATACCCACACCCAAGCAAAATTCCAAAATGATTCTTTTGTGAATCAGTATATTCTTTAATTTTTATGCTTATTTTACTTTTTTTACTTTTCGTATACGAAATATACAAAGATAAATTACAGTAATCGCCAAAAAAATATTCGAAATCGAGATTTTGTCGAAAACGTTTTTGACCTTTCAAAGATCGAAAAATAAATTTTCGAAATTCTGTCAATATGGGCACAAAATAAATCAAAAATGCTATGAGGTAGACGGATGAAATCTTTTCACCGAAATTAGACTTCTACTATATTTTGA
>JAPMOR010046900.1:87010-126743 GCA_026543865.1 Argiope aurantia | reverse complement strand
TTATATAATATAGTAAGATATGCTTATATTTGGAATTATATAATATACTAAGATATGCTCTATATATAATTATATAACACGGTTAGATAGAGAATTTTATCTTAATAAATATGGTTTCAAAGTGAATTTAATTAATTCAATGACTTTTGATTGAAAATATTAACTCTCGCAAACACATATCTAAAAGAGTTTTTTTTTAATATTATTATTATTATTAGCTGCATGTTATTTACAAATTCTGAATAATTTTATGTTAAAATTTTCCATTAAAAATATTATCTTTTGAGAAGAAAAAATAATTTTTATTGAATGGATATTATGAAACAAACTATAAAAATTTTGGAAAATAATATTTCAGATCAAACTCAGATTTTAAAGTCGCATTATAATTACCTTATTTAAAAATGAATATCGAGAAATAAAATTAAATAGAACCAAAAATTTACATCGAATTTCAAAAATCCATTTTATATAAAAATTGTTATAGTTAAAATTTGTTTGTTATTAAATTTTTAAAGTATGTCCTTCAATACAAAATAAGTTTTATTTCTTAATGTGTGATGTGATTAAAACAAAATATGTATTCTTACAATTATTTATGATGAAGTAAGGGATGCACCAATATATCAATTTCCTCTATTGTTTTAGAACAATATTTAAATTTTAACACAGAAACTCCAAAAGACACTTCGAAAAAAAACTTTTAGCTAGCATATAACAGAATATTTTTGTAATAAAAAGGTTTCAAAAATTTTTAAAGTCTATTTTTATATTATTTTCTCCTTTAGGGTTATTACTACCCACTTATTACTTATTTTGAAAAGAACCTACACTTGTAAGGATTCTTAATTAACTAGAACCGGTTCCCGTCTTGACGGACTGCTAACAACATCTCAGAAATTACTTCATGAATTTAAAAAAAAAAAAACGATGAATGACTTCACGAGTTTAAAAAAAAACTGTAAAAGAAAATCCCACGCACATGGCAAAATGCTTCAGGTATCTATCTGTCTGCACTAAAAATCCATTTTTGACCAAAATCATAATTTTTTTTTAAGTTTTATCTAAAAGTCTGTTTTTTATTTACCTTCTAAAAAACAGATTTTTTTTTAAATTTCTGAGATAATTAGAAAGGAATTTAAAAATATTTTAAAAGAGCTTAACAGCTGAAAATGAAACTGTAAACAATATTTTAAACTTCTTCATTAATTTTTTTCGGGTTTTGTATTTTTGTAATTTCTTTTGCCATATACTAGATATCGTTTTGAAATATTTTCAACATGAATTTCTTTACTTTTGATAGGACTGTTGCAAATTTTGATCAATCAGAATCAATAAAATATCTTGATTTTCAATTGATGATGATTTTCAAAATCCATGAATTGCATTTTAATCACATTTATGACAAACATTAATTGATAACAACATGACGAGCTTAATTAACAAATGCTTATTTACATGTCAGAAAACTAAAGAAATATTGGAATATGCCTATATCAGTTCCATAGCACATCAAAATAATCATTAGAGTAAAGAAACAGTTCCAAATTTTAAAATTTAAAAAACGTATTCCATCAATAATGCCAGTCTAAAAAATTTTGGAGAAAATCTTTTTTTTTTTTTTTCCTCACCTCAATGAAAATTTAAAACAAAAATTTAAAATTCATTTTTCTAGAAATGTGATTTCTCTAAAAGAATTCAATTTCCATACATGGTTTCTAAAATACTATTAAAAATATCATTCTGAAATTTGGAGTACCTTTAGTTTATAATTCTATTTAGGGAATGAACTAAATACAAATACAATTATGAGCCATAGTGAAATTATGTACCCTTTGAAAAAGATCAAAACTCCACAAAAATCTATGATTTTATAATAAATTTCTTGTAACTTGCTTGAATTCTGAATTATTCCTGAAAATTTACTTTAACCGATTAACTGTTTTGCCCGAGTACCATATGTGCATCGATTTATCGAATTTTGATAGTTGTAAGCAAAAAATAAAGCATTCATAACGATTATAATTCAATATTAAAATTACTACGAATACATAGAAAAGTCAAGTATTCAATGGATTTCCATTTGAATCAAAATAAGAAAATATCCCCAAAATAGAAGGTGTCACCTTATTAGATAGTAGAGAAAATAAAACAGTTAAGGGGTTAATCCTTAGCATCAAAGTATACATATCATTTCGGTCATTTGTTTTTGTTTGAAAGTGACAGATAAAGAGAAAAATTGTAGAAAAAAAATTTAGATTTTCTCAAAAAATTAAAAAATAATTTAACTGTCAAACATTTTTATGTGATAATATTTGGAAAAATATTATTTTAAAATAGAAACATATTTTTAGAAATATCATTATGTAAAAAAGGCCTCCGAGCGTAGTCGGGTACCATAAGAAATAAAACTTATATGCATTACTTATAGTTCATTTTATATGTAAGTACACAGTAAAATTTAAATTTTGTTCCCTTGAAGTAGAATCTTCTTTATTCATAACTAGCCGCCAGCCTGTTCGCCAGTATTACCGCTCTCTACAATTTTCAACTAAATATTTTAAGTAACTGGTCTCTTAATAGATCCTCAAACAAAACATTTTTAATCTTCAAATTTTGATAGTCATACCAAACTTATACTGTTGTTTAGATCGTTTACTATATATATTTTGCCAATTTGTTGTCATTTCCGGTACAACTTCAACTTTAATTTAAAGTGGAAATGATGAAATTGCAAATAATATAAAAATATTTTTTAATAAAACCAAGCGTTTTATTTTATTGATCATCTTTATTGTTATTTATTTATTATTATTATTATTGAATATGGGTATTGCAAACAGAATCGCTGGATATATAAGTCTTATGTGAACTACAAAATATTTTTCATAATTTATGTAATATCTCAAAGAATAATTCAACAAAAATTTCTCAGATTCAGCATAAAATTCAGTTTTTAGTTTTGCTTTCAAAAGGATTGAAATGAAATCAATAATAATATTTTGTTCTGGCCTATAAATATATTTCAAAAATTATGAAGTCTAATTTTAATGCAGTAAGGTATCATATTCTGAGAAATATTCTGGACACACCAAATTTTAAACAAATGAATGAATGTTTC
Source organism: Argiope aurantia (assembly GCA_026543865.1). Taxonomy (NCBI): domain Eukaryota; kingdom Metazoa; phylum Arthropoda; class Arachnida; order Araneae; family Araneidae; genus Argiope; species Argiope aurantia. The sequence continues at coordinate 123,622 of JAPMOR010046900.1, read as the reverse complement.
TATTTTCCACGATCAGCTAAAACTTATTTATGAAGTTTTGAATGTTAAAAATTTAGAAAAACTCAACAGTTTCATAATCTTAGGCCAATTAATCTCGAGAAACCTGGGCGCTGATTGGCGTATTTTCTTTGAAACGATCGATGGAAAATCTAAAATTATCCTTTTTTCATTGAATAGTGATATTCAAATTTTCATAAATTAGTCAATTTAAGTGATTGATTTAGTTGATTGGAAATTAACTCTTTTTATTTAAAATATTAGTGTTTCAAGAACATTTTTTTATTCGTGATTTCCACAGCAGAAGCTTTATGTAAAATAAAAAAATCGTTATTTATTAGAGCATTTATTGAATCAAGTTACATAAAATATGATCATTTTTCATTTAGACCATTTTAGCAGATCTGTGTCTTACTAAAGGTTTACAAATTAGCTGTGCGGCCCTGATTTTAATGGATATCCTGTTCATATTAAACAAAACTTGCCTTAAAATAAAACTGATTTATTGGATTAATAATATAGAGAGTGTAAAAGATCATAAAATAATTTTTCTTGAATTTATTTTTTAGAAAAAATAATATTTCATATTTGTTTCATTTCCTACAGACACGTGCCGAAAATTATATTTTTGCATATTTTATTTCCAAAAAGATTTAATTTATTTTTAATTGGAGCTTTAATCAATGTGATGGCAACACTTTGAAAAAAAGCTAATTTTTTCCCATGAATGAGAAACGTGCTTAATTTTAATTTTTATTTTGTATGAAAAAAAATTGTTGAAAAATATAGTTAAAATATTTATTTAAAAACTCATTAAAAATAGAAATTTAATTTTAAGGTTAAAACATTGGTATCATTTAAAAGATAAATTTTTGATCTTTAACTTCATGTAAAATTCTTTTTGGTGCTGTAATATTTCGGAAGTTACAGCTGAAACACGCCAAAATTTCGCTTAATTTTTAAATAAATAAAATTCTAATAAAAAATTCGAAAAAATAACCCCCAGGTGCACTTTCCCGGCCTCCAAGGTATACACGTGCCAAATTTCGTAGCTGTAAGTTGAATGGTCTGGTCTGTACAGCGCCAACACACACCCACCCACACACACACACACACACACACACATTGGGCTTTATTATAAGTATAGATATAGATATAGATGTTCAGAAGCATTGAAATCAAAACTAGTGATTAAAATAGTATTGAAATAAAAAGTGATATCCATTAAACAGAAAAAAATAATGCCAAATATGAATTAAAAATTACGCTGAGAAAAAATATTATCAATACCTCCAATGAAGCGGCATTAATACAGAATTCTAAAAATTGCAGATCTGAGCGCATTGGCGTTTCAGCTACAATCCATCTTGAAAAACATAAATAAAATATGAAGTTTATGATGCCATAGCTAATTTTTATTCAAACTTAAATCTATTCGCATGCCGATAAATCAGTCAATTTAAACATTTAAAAAGTCTTGAGTGAGTTGGTTGATGCAAAAATAAAATTTGTGTTTAGTACATCTGATAATGACGCAGACCAAAGGAGATATTTTTGATTCCACCCACGTAACAGATTTCGCTGACCTTTTCTATTATCGATAATATTTTCTTATCTTTTTATCGACATAAAAACACTTTTTTATACAGATAAACTATATTTTTCTCTTTTATCTAGATAAAAGTATTAAAAAAATATTTATATTCATTAAACATTAAAATTTGTTTTACAAACAGAGAATAATGTATCTTTTAAATTTTTTTTATTTAATTCTGTAATATCACAGTTTTTTTTACGTTTTTCCAAGACAAAAATAAGAAATAATGAGTAGGAAAACAAAAAAGAAAGTTTATGTGGCAGATATAACCATACATCGATGGGATTGCTTAAAATATTTTCTCCAATTATTTCTTTATGCAATAAAATTTAAAACTTTTCAAAATAGCAATTTAAATTATCTCCATAAATAAAATTATTCAAAAATAAGAATTATAGAACTTGTTCTAGAAAACTAACAAAACTAGTTTTCCTTAAACAATCTTTTTCATCTTCATTCTAATATTTTCCAATATTATAAAGTTATGATCGCTTTGTTCGTACCTTAAATATTTGTATTAATAGACCATGGAATTTGGATAATCAAAATGGTTTATGAGAAAAGTTCACAACAAGAAAGAAAATAGATCTTTTACAGAAATTCACTTAATTTATCACTCGTTACAAGGAATTAACACTTTTAATTATCTAAATTAGAATAGCAAATAATATTATTTCGAAAAAAATATTTAAAAAATAAGAACAAATTACAATGATCCATACAAACAAGTGTATAAGAGACCATCTCATCAATCTATGACATTACTGCTACCAAATAGCGACGCATATTTATAATTATTATTATTTTTATTACACTTTTCAAGAACAAATGGTATACTTGTTTCGAACACTGTTTCCTGATCCAGAAATGAAATCCTCAATATCTAATTAACATCTGTCTTATTACAAACCAAAAATCAACGAATGAAAAGGCCATTGTTAGATTCCCAGTGTTTTCACCAGCTGCTCTATGCGCATTCTTTCGAATTGAGTCATTAAAAGGCTGATTATTCAACTCGTTATCAAATGAATCATGATTCATTCTTTTATAACATATTATTCACACTGACTATCAAACAACTATTCTTAGAGAAAATTAGTATCAACTAATATAAATTATCAGTGTCTCAACTACGTGTAAGAGTTTCTGAACAATACTTGTCACTTAGCCTAGAATATGGGAGTTATGTATCTAACATACTTAGTTGCAGTACTTTCTCCTCAGTTTAATAACACCCTGTGATACAGTTTCGAATTAGGTAATTAGATTTATCGAATTAATTATTAGTGCTCTTTATTAAATAAGCGGAGAATCCATCTGGGGTATAAAGCTATTGAATGATTAGTAATATTTCGGTAATTGCATATTATCCACACTTTGTATCTGATAATAAAATTTATTTAAACTGTGTGAGCTATTCTGTTAGGATAACATTGAAGTATACTATTGTGCATAAGCTAATGCTAAGAAAATTGAAATGCTCACCAAAAATAATTAGCGGTTATTTGTAAAAGAAACATCAAACACATAAATATCAGAAAACATTTTTCTTCCCTTATTGTTACCTTTATTTAATGCTTATATATGTTTGTGACAATTTTGTGTTAAGTTATTATCTACACTTTGATACTGATAATAAAAATTTAGAATGCTACTTCTTCTGTTAAGATCATATTGAAGTATATTTATATGCATAAGTTAGAAAAATTGAAAAGAGCACCAAAAATGATTAATGGTTATTATATGTAAGAAAATATAAAACGCAGAAATATAGAAAAACAGTTTTCTTCCTTTTTGTTACTTTTATTTAATGCTTATATTATATAACATAGTATTTGAAGGCAGTTTTGTGGCCGAAGACAGAGAAGACACTTTGAATTGTTACTTCGTTTTATTCCATCCCGGGAGGCATGATTTATGTGCAAGCTGAAGTGACGAGCACATCAACACAGAGCGACACAAAACGAAATGAGGAAAAGCTAATGAAAGATTTATCCCAGTGATTATATACTGTGAGATTTTCATAGGGATTTCTTTACACGTGTCGATTTTGGTAAGTAAATTATAGGGACCTTTTAGAAGAATTTGTTTAGGTCAGCAATTTTTTATCGCTTTACTCGGAGCGGGCGAACAGCCGACCTAAGCATTTTTACAAAGTTTTTGTTGCATTAATTAAATAGAAAAGGGGGGATAGGATCAGGAAATAAGAGAATATTTTAGAATGATTTTTATACGGGCTAAATTGAGATAAAACTTTGGGAATTAATTAGGATTAAATTAAATTTTAAAATATCATTACATATATACATGTGTGTGTCTGTGTGTAATGATATCTCTTGGTCTAATTTAAATCCTAATTTTTATCTTAATTTAGGCTATATTAACATCATTCTGAAATGCTCTGCTATCTCCTGATCCAATTCCCATTTTAAATTAATTATTCTTAACACACGCTGTAAAAAAACTGACGACTTTAGCATTTTCTTAGCTCCAAGAGAAGGCATAAAAATCTCAAATGCTTATAACATTCTTTTAAAGATACCTAAGATTCCCTTTCCTTTTACACATCTAAAAGAAACCTCCATCAAAATCTCATAATAAAATCACTGAAGGGGAAAATTCCGCTATCCTTTGCTTTTGTAGATACACGCATCATTTATGATCGTTCGTTTCTTGTACAAATTATGCCTCTCAGGATGAAATAAATCGAAGTTAAAATTTCAAAAGTTTCTTCTTCTCGGCCAAGCATCTGCTAAAACATGTTTACTTTTTTTTATTTAGTATTTTTGTTTAGAAAATAAATTTGGAAGTAAATGTTATAAAAGTATAATTCAGAAAATGTTTCTTTTAATTAATTGGTTCCATCTTTCTTTTCCTCCAAAATACCGATATACCTCTGAAACTATATTTTATTAAAGCCAGGAATCTTCCAAACCGTAAGAAAATGAGTATTCATAAAACACTAGATTTAAATATTGTGTCGAGTAAAAAATAAACTTGCATTATATATAAAATATATTTATGTAACATATTTAATATATTACATAAAAATAAAAAATATCACTAAATTTTTAAATAAAAGATTTCCAGCTAATTCCATGTATTTTGCAATTTAAACGCAAATTTTACTACGGGGGGGGAGGGGAGTTGTCACTTTTATTTATATTATCTGTAGCTTAATACAAAAGGAGAAAAAACTTTAAACTTCGAACTCGTGAAATTGACTTTTTAAGACATGTTAACTATATAATAAAAAGCAAATAAAAGTAGTTTTTTTAGAGTTAGATCTAAAACTCAATTAAGTAAATTAAATTCTTTCATTTTTTTACTTTAAGGCATTCTATAACTTTTCTTCGTCCGCTTCATTTTGTATCTCTTAAAAATGTAATTATAATCAATACACTCTCTTGAAAAGTAAAATAAGTATTTCTATGCTGAGACTATTGAAAAAAAAATACTATATATTCTTCGATTAATTTTAATTTTATGAACTATATAAATCAAAAAGCAAAACTAAAAAGAAACACAACGTATTTAATAAAAAAATATAAACAGAAAGATTTTAGTCATCGGAATTTCATTTTTAAAACTACATGTGTAATGCCAGTGAATAAAGCATGCAACAATTTAAAAATCATTATCATATCTAATTTTTGTAATATTTTTATATATCCTGGATTAAGAAGGCGTATTAGTATCTTATTCATAGAACTTCAAAGAAAATCAGGAAATTCCTTTTTATCAATAAAAAATATTTTTAAATGCTACAAGTTGCCCAAATGTAGATAAAAATAAGGATTAAATATCTTTTTTAAATACATACATTCAACAGAATTTCTTTTAAAAAAAATGGTCATATGTAAGAATTTGCAAAACTGTTGGATTTCAATTACTGAATTAATAATTAAATGATAAAAATTCAGCATACGACGCTTTTATATATGTCTAAATAAGAAAAATATGAATTTCTAGATTCTAAACTAAAAAAAAAATTATTTAAATTCAGAAAATTTGAAAAATATCGCGCTCATTCTTCTAGATAATCTAGTCATACATCAAAAACTACGATTAAATCAAAAGCGCTGTATTGTCATTAAATCTTATGCATGATCTTACTTCAGAAATTCGTTTCCAAATAATTTGAAATTCCCAGAAAAAGAAATATAAAAGATACCAATCAAATAGGATTAGAAAGGCATTATGATGGTAGCGTAGGATAAGAATACTCAGATGAATTATATTCGCAATTTAATATTCTTGTTCCATTCATCTAACCTAAAAATAATGTTCATTCTTATTCCAAAAGAAAAATTACATGTTTTTATTATTATTTTGCCGTTTATAGTTCTATGCAGAAAATTTAAATGTTTAGTTCTGAAATTTTAATTAATTTTCTGATAAATAGATGCTCAATCTACGAGCTCAAATCGCTTCACAATTGATAAAAGAACATTAACAATGTTATTCTAATATAGGTACTTTAAGTTTTTTTGTTGTTGTTATTCGTGTTATGCATGCTATTTTTGAAACTCACCAGCGGTTCAATTCCAAATTTTCCTTGAATTGATGGAATCGGCGTTTTTTTTCCGTATTCGGTAATAAAAGCTGTACCAAATTTAGCGCAAGATTTGAATTAGCTACTATTCGTGCAGTAAAGTGTTGGAAACCTTATTAAAACCCATATGACAGCTGATAGTTTAGGGTTAGTAAAAATGGAGCGTTACACGATAGAACAGTGTGTTTTCATTGTTGAACAATATTTCAAAATTATTGAAAGAATGGCGGCAAAATTTCGAAAATTTGAGAATTGGCCTCCTAGATCGTGTGATTTAACACCATTGGATTTCTTTTTGAAGTCAATGCCAACACGTCCACAAGCTCGCGTGCATTGAAGGAGAAAATTCACCCACATTTATGCAAAATGGTCATGGAAAATTTCGACAAAAGAGTGCGTATATGCCAGAAAAGCTGTGAAGATCATTTCCCTATGTGTTATTCCATACATAACCCTATGCTCTGTACTTTAGGATTCAATAAAAGTATAAAAATTTATAGGGAAAAAACTATTTTTTATTTAATTCAAATCACGCTTTCTATCGTGTAACGCTCCATTTTTACTAACCCTAAACTATCAGCTGTCAAATGGTATTTTTAATAGTGTTGCCAACACTTTACTGCACAAATGGTGGAAAATTAAAATCTTGCTTTAATTTTGGGATATATCATTTTCTGTCATGTTTTACTTCCTGCTTTCCGTTGGATTTTAGGCATAAGTTTTGATTTCAAACGAAGATCAACAAGAGAGAGAATTGCACAATAAAAGAGAATCATTTAATCAAATCTGAGATAATATTAAGGGAACAATAGCCCTCTTGACGATCACATCTTTTGATCTTCTACATATGTAAGAAATAAACTCTAATATTTAGAATGAAAGGTGGAATAGAAATGATGGAATATTTCATTGAAATTACTTTATTAAAGCAGTAGAAATTTCGTTAAAATTCAGATCATACAGTTGTAGTTTACAACGAAGCTCTTTATTTTAACTTTCATGATATAATACATCCGTAAAATATATCAGTATTTTTTTGGCTCTGCTGTGGTATCCTTGGATTGATCAATCATTTTGTATACTTCTCTATACCTTTAAAATAAATAATAAAACCAAGGAAACAGCCCACCAACGCAAGACATTGATATGGTGACCCGCGTAACACCCCACCACCACTGCTTCTTTCAGTAGTGACTGGGTGGTCGGCTGTACACAAGAAGGATAGAATATGCATGGCGAGTTCTTTCGTGTCAGTAATGAACGGGTTAATCCACTATGGCAGATTTATAGTGTATCTTATCACATATTCTAAGGGAGGGGAGCTAATTTCGAATTTCTGATTCGCCTAAAATAAGTCCTGCCAAATTAACTTAACAGCACGTTCCATATCATCTGACGGCAACTAAAAAATATGCTTCATTATTGGCAAATCCGGTAAGTTAATCTATCGAATCGTGACATGACGTCTATTATTCCATTAAACTTTGATATCATTTTATCATTATATAGAATTTCATCTAATTTTTTTTAAATCTGAAATATATGATTTTATTTTAATTCTAACTAAAAATACAAGGCATGAGAATCTATGTGTCATTTTAAAACCAAACCTCGAAGCAACTTTCGATTTAGAATTCTGTTGTTTTTATTTGGATAATATCCCTTTGCTCCGAAAAGAAGCGGTCTTAGGTTTGACGAAGTGGTTTCTTTTCTCTATCTTGCGAAAGTGCGAGGCGTTCAAGTTCCGCTGACTGATAGAATATACTGATGGATGATTTGAACGATAAGTCGGTATTTTTGTGGCTAGACAGATCGGTCCCCCGCTTCCCTATTGCAAGACAGCGATAAGGAGTTCTTTTTCCTTTTAATCAAGGGAAGCCCCCCCCCTGCTAGTGAACGATGATGTTGGAAACCGATGTTTGATTTGAAATGACAGCTTGCCGCTGCAGAATGACTGAGATTTGCCCTTTTCTGGAGCTAGATTTTGCTTCCTTTTCAGCTTTTTGCATTCAGAATAGGTTGTTTGAGGGTGGAAATTCTCAGATATTACATAAAATAATATTAATTTCTTTTTCAAACTCGCTAGTGGACAATTGGGGGTAGAATTACTCAAGAGGCAATGTTTGGTATGAGTAAAAAAATAAAAAATTTTGAAAATTATTAAATTAGACCATATGAATTTTTCATTAAATGATACATTGTATACATCTATAGAAAGAGATAATATTAAATAAACAAAAATGAATCCCAAGAATAATTTAAATGTGGCAAAGAAATCATATAAAACATTCCATTATAAATAAAATAAAAAACATTATTTCTGAATTGAGGTTGGTCAGAATTAAATTGATTTCAGATTTCTAATGCGAACTGAAGCTATATCTTATTTGGCATTTCGTTTTTAATGCAATTTAATAATTATGTGAATTTACCTTCCAATAAAAAGGTTAATTTTAAAAATTAAATATATTATGTATTTTTGACATATATACATTTTTTAACATATATACAGTTTAACAAATTTTTAACATATGTACAGTTTTTAACACATTTTTAAGAAGTTTTTTATATGTATATGTTAATATATTAACATATACCTTAATGAAATGGTATTAGACACCAATTCATCCTTTTTATACATTTACAATGCAGAATTTTTTTTAACTATCAGAGGATTTAAAACAAAGTAAGCAGGAAAATTATTTTAATTAAGATGTAAAAATAAAACAATACATTTTCATGATTCAGTACATGTACTTCGTCCGTTCCAGAAATGAGAAAAAAAATCACACATCGAAATTTGATTTTTGAAACGTCTGGTCGATTCATTGGTTCTTCAAAGGCCATTCCATTTGGTAAATGCTTTTCATCCTCAGATTTTATTAAACAAGTCAGAGAGAGAGATTTAACAACTGATTAATAACCTAAACAGCAAAAACAGAACCATGATGTTATAACTAAATTAAATGAGATATCTGAAAAGATTACAAATTGATTATTCTTCTATTTGAAGAAAGAAAAATGGAAAAGGATAATAATGTGGCAATTGCACTTCTGGTGTATATTTTATGAAAAAAATGCTTGCAGTTAGTTAAATCCAGAGAATCTAAACAGTAAACTCAGAATCATGATGTTATAGCTAAATAGCACGCTAAATTAAACGTTATATATGATCATTAAGAATTGATTATTCTTCTGTTTGAAAAACAGCGGCATAGGGTCATAATGTTGAGATTGCAGTTCTGGTGCATACTGTATGAAAAATTTGTTTGCAGTTACTAAAATCCGGAGGATCTAAACAGTAAATTCAGAATAAGGATGTTGTAGCTAAATAGTACGCTAAATAAAATGGGATATCAGAAAAGAGTAAGAATTGATTATCCTTCTGATTGAAAATACGCGGTAAAAGACAATAATGTTGAGATTGCACTTCTGGTGTATGCGGTATGGCAAAAAGTGCTTACAGTTAGTTAAGTCCAGAGGATCTAAACGCTAAACCCAAAATCATGATGTTTATAGCTAAATAGCGTGTTAAATTAATGACATATCTGAAAGTATTAAGGATTATTCTTCTGTTTGAAAAAAGTGGCAAAGGATAATAATGTTGAAATCGAACTTCTGGAGTATACTGTATGAAAAGGTGGAATGCAGTTAGTTAAATCCAGAGAATCTAAACAGTCAATTCAGAATCGTGATGTTATAGCTAAATTAAATGAGATAACCGAAAAGATTACGAATTCGGTATTTGAAAAAAAGTGGTAAATGATAATAATGTGGAAACTGCACTTGTGGTGTATAATTGTATGAAGAAGTGATTGCAGTTAGTTAAATCTAGAGGATCTAAACAGTAAACTCAGAATCATGATGTTATAGCTAAAGAGCACTCTAAATGAAATGAGATTTTTGAAATTATTAAGAATTGATTATTCTTCTGTTTGAAAAAAAAAGCGGCAAAGGATAATAATTTTGTGAATGCACTTCTCATATATATTGTATGAAAAAAAAGTACTTGCAGTTAGTTTGAGACGCACAAAACATAATATTCTGTCATGGATTCAGAAATAACTAAATACATTCCAAACAAAAAAGGTTGCATTAAAAATGATCCAGCTGTTTTTCAAATGTTTATCCGAGTAGAAATAAAAACTAATGGCGTGAAAAAAAATGTTGGTAGTTAGTAACATCTAGAAGATGGATTATTTTGAGCCTCGGATTCACGGTATTCTTTGATGGATGCCGAGATTAACCAAAATCATTCTCATCAAAAGAAATGGTTGCGTTAGGAAAAAAAAAAAGGATTTTTTTTAAACCGAAATGTTTATGTTAAAAGAAATAAAAATCTACGTTGTGAACAAGCATTACACAGCGAGATAGAAAAGCTTTTATGTTAAGTTATAAACAAAGGAGAGATTACTTTGAATGATAGATGAGTCATATTCATCACTTACAGATATTGAGAGTAACCAGAATCGTCCTCATCAAAATAAAATGCTGCAGTTAAATAATAAACTGAAATGCTTACCTGAAAAGAAACAAAAATTTCAATTACTGATACATATATTACATTTGAAGATACTTTCTCTATGTTATATTCATTAGCATGCAAGAACTTTTAAAAAATTAAAAGATAATAAGTAAATGTAAAGAAAGTATTGAATCTTTAGTCAAACGCATGTATTTTTTTGATAATGTATACAGGGCGGTTATAATTAAAGTTCCACTTTGAAATGGTCATAAAAGGAAAACTGCTGGACCAAATTCTATCAAATTTGATAGCATTTGGTTACCAAATTTGGTAACAGTTTAAAGGAGGCCATGGGAATTTCTTTTCTCCCAAAAAAAGTTAAAAAACTCACCACCAGGAAGGAAATGGCGCTGTATGTAATATTGTTAAGCAAAATACTACATGAAGACAATGGTTTCAAATGTGTTTAATCGTTTCTGAAACATGTTACAAAGCATGTTCAATATGTGTTATCTCAAAAGCACTGCTTGTGGTGAAAATCTAAACAATTTGGCGGAACTGAAAGATGCGATACACCGACATGTGCATAATATTCCTCCTGATACGCTAAGAGCTACTGTTGAGAATGCAGTAATGCGATTTAACTTGCTTTCAAAAACTGGTGGACGCCGCATTGAACATGCTTTGTAACACGTTTCAGAAATCATCAAACTCATTTGAATGTCCTATTCTGTCTGTCTTTATGTCCTATTTTGGTTAACAATATTGCATACAGCGCCATTCCCCCCCCCCCTGGTGCTGAGTTTTTCAACTCTCCACCCTTCTTTTCTTTTTCTTTTTTTTTTCCGGAAAAGAAATTCCCATGACCATCTTTAAACTATTACTAAGTTTGATAACATTTGGTCCAGTAGTTTTCATTTTATGGCCATTTCAAAGTGAAACTTTGATCATAACCACCTTGTATTTTGAAACAAGTCTAACGATATACATAGAATCGAATTAAAAGAGATAAAAATGTAGAGACTTCTTATCTTCAAATATATAAAAAGGTTCATCTTAGTCAAAGGAAGAAAAAAAATTAACTTTTATTTTTTAGAAATTATTTCGTCGGCAGATTGAAGATTCGTGAGCAGAATAAGAATACGCTTTTTTAAGAATTCAAATATTATCTATTGATTAGTTTAGTTATATTAATGTCCCGGTTTAAAGCAACAGTAGGGCTATTTTGGAACGGATCTCGTAATTTTGAATCGCGGTCAGACGATGAGGACGACACCTGAGGTGGCACCCCTCTCCAAATTTCCCAGCTACGCCAGTGAGAGGGCATTGGACCCCGATGATTTAGCGTGCACCAGACCCGCTTACACAACGGTTCCTCGGTGGAATCGAGTCTCGAACCTAGAATCTCCCGGCTCCGAAGCCGAGAATGTACCACCGGGCCTCCTCACCCCGCATATTCTCTATTGAAATTGACCTCTAATAATAGCTAATGCGCATTATGATCTAAAGCCACTTTTAACCTATTTTTAAAAAAAGGAATTAACTATAAATTAATTCTTATCGCTTTATTTAATAACTGAGTTTTTGCATTTTACAGATAATTTGACAATATATTTCTGATACTTAGAACGAACGAATTTTAACTACACTGAATTTTTACACATATTTAAAATGCATAATCTAATAAATTAAAGGAAATTTTATCATATATCTCAAAATGATAAAAAAAAAATAACGTAGTTTGTCAATGAAAAAGTATTAAATTAAAAGAAAATCTCAGTTTTCCTAACAAATTGAGATACTAATGATTCAGTTTTACTACTTTACTATAGAAAATTTACTTTCCTTTTAACTACCGATTTTATGCGAATATTACCGATAATTTCTCAATGTATACTTCCTATAAACAAAAAAATGGATGATCTTTAATTATACTAAAATTGAGCTAACAATATATATTGTTGTTTAGATTAAAAAAAGGTTTTTTATAATCCAAAGAAGGAAATGGTTGTATTTTATCAAAGAAAGCAATTTAAATGAAAAAGGCCCAAAAAATGACGATACCGATTATACGTTTTGTATATCGTTGCAGTAATCGTATCGGTTTGTTAGCATTTGGTATGAACACACTATTTGCGTAATGTGTACATACTCCAACAATTTTGCATTATTCCGGTTATACTTTCATTTTCTTGATACGTTTTCTGCTTTTGTTGTTAGGAAAAAATATTTTAATACAAGGCCTGAAGAACTAATACTTCTACATTTGTTTAAATAATATTTAACATGAAAGTTAAAAGTAATCAGTGGTGTCCTAGAAAAGTACTGCAACGATATTCATGCAAAGTATTGAGAAGTGTGTTAATTAGAAGATAAAAAACAATTAAATTACGGAAGCGTCCACATTTTTTGTTAATCATTCAATGATAATATATTGCTTAAAAATTTAATTTTGTCTATTTTTTTTCACTTCAATTGAAATGGATAAATGATATTCTTAAAGAAATTATTTCACTTTACTTCTCTGTGCAACTTTTTTTTATCAAATGTTTCGTATTTATAAAACATTTTTCATTTTTTTCAGAAATAATAGAAAAAATTGACAATCACTAATGGCGAGTACAATCTTTATCGACAAGCATACATTTATCTGTAGGTTTACACGTAAGAAACTAACAGAAAATTGAATTACATTTCCTACATTAAAATTAATTAATTTCGATTTTAATATAGCTTAATTCCTTAAAATAATTCCTAAAGAATATTTAGTTTCAAACGGTCCAACATTCAATTTACAAATTTGCGGATAATAAAAATTTTAATGAGTTACAGAAAAAGGTAAGCAATTCATTTTCAAATAACTCTGGTATCCAAATTTTATTCAAGCCATTCTGCTCCCCCAACCTTCAATTAAGTTAGGATAGGTTAAAACACATGTGGGCCACAACGGAAACGATTTTGCACATTCCCTAGCCAAAAGGCCATTTCTGCAGGTACGCCCGTTCAATACCCATCTCCTAAAAGCCATCTGAAAAGTATTGTAAATGAATTGAGCCTACAGCGATGGCAAGAATGGGACAATGGCTCAACTGGCAGAAACAACCATCAAATCATCTCGAAAGTGTTCTTTAACTCATCATCTTGGAATAGGCTTGACAATCTTTGCAACTGGCCATGTCCCTTTCCCTTCATATTTCAAGAGATTCAATATTAAAGGATCGGATCAATGTGGCTGCGGCGAAGTAGGCGATCCCCTTCATTATGCCACTAGCTTCTCTCTCACCACATCTTTTCATCTCAAAAAACCCCCCCACGACCTAGAAAATATCTGGTGGACCAACGTTATGAGAAACAAGATGTCCAAGGTTAAAATTAGAAATCTTGCGCGGTTCCTACAAGAGAACGAGGAATTAATTTCTCCAGACTCAACCCAGTATAAATTTGCGTTCCATTTCTCAACCAAGCTCTTCTCCAGAATATATTAACTTCAATAGATTTCATCTACTCATGCTCCCCACCGAACACCTCCTTCATCATTATAATATTGTATATAGTTACTTTTTATGTGTATTGATGATATTTTATGTCTTTTTATGTGTATATTGATATTTTATGTCTTTTTATGTGTATTTTTTTTATCTTAATAAATACTCCCAAGTATATCCTTTCAACCGACAGAGAATCCTAGAGATTCCAAGTTCGGGAATATTCTGGGGCGAAAGAAAGAAAGGTATCCAAATTTTGATAGTTCCATTTTGTCCAATTTATTTGAATGCCATTTTTATAGTTTTATTTATTGACTAATCACATACTGCAGATACAAAACAGAGTTTTTTAAATTAGGATGACATGATTGTTCTAACATTGAAATAATGAATAATATATTTATTTTTAAGTTCATTATATTATTTGCTTATCAATAATCACTATTTATCAATACTGAAAATCAGTTTCATATATACATTAAATATGTATAAAAAGAAAACTAAATTTATGAGCTTATTATTATTATATTTGAAAGTTTCAAAGCGAAATTTTGTCAGATTCCGTCTCAGAATTGTTCGAGTTCGAATGTATAGAAAATATATTCTTGTTAAAAACACTCTTCTACACACAATGAAGATTGATTTTTTACAATCTTGGAATGAATTTAAAAACTTTCTGCTGAGAGTGGAAATTGTCAGGCAAACAGGAAACAATAAATCTGCCTACATTCTAAATGATAACCAGCTATAAAACGCTATTGAATGCAAATGCTATGGTATTGACATCAAGTGTTAAATTTTTAATATATGTAATGTACCAAATTACAAAACTGTTAACGCCAAAATATTATGACCATTTAAACTCAGTAAATCAAACTCATTATTGTCAAATGAAAATTAAGGTTATATAGGAATAAAAGCGCATGAAAATATGACTGGCTTATAAATTTGAATGTTATAGCATTTAGGTCATTTGGCACCACAACGAAAATGAATGCTATTATAACATTCAGGTCATTTGGCACTACAACGAAAATGAATGCTGTATCATTCCTATCCACCAATCTGTAAGGAAATAATTTGAAATTTTTATTGCCATGAATTCGTTTCTCATAATGATTTATTACAATAAGTAGGGTGAATGAGTTTTAAATTCCCAATATAACAATACTTTACTGAATCCTATTCTATGGAATTTACTTAAATTTTTACACTTCTAATTAATGCAATGTACCATCTAAAAGAAATTTTATTGCATAAAACAAATAACCAGTCAAACTCAATAAATCAGATAGCTATAGCTGTAAAATACAAATTAAGGCCATATAGAAATGAATGCAGGATAATATGCCTCATAAATTTTAATGTTATAGCATTCAGGTAATTTTTCACCAAAACGAAAATGAATGCTATATCATTCATTTCCGCGAATCTGTAAAGCAATTTTTATTATCATGAACTCATTTCTAATAATGACTTACGGCAATATGCAATACAGAGAAAGCTGACGAATAAGTTTTAAGACAACCAATATAACAACACATTATTGAATTCGAACAAATACATATTCTATAGCATTTACATAAAGTTTTACACCTCCAATTTAGGCAATGTACCATCTAATAGAAATTCCAAGGTACAAAACAAAAGATCAGTCAAATTCAATTAACCAGATAAATAATGCTGTAAAGTTTAACATAAGGCTACATAGAATTGAATGCATGATAATACTGCTTATAAATTCATTCATTCATTTTATACAACGAAAATGAATGCTATATCATTCATATCTGCAAATCTGTAAAGAAATCATCCTTAATAATGACTCACTGCAATATACAATACAGAAAAAGCTGGCGAATAAGTTTCAAAACACTCAATATAACAACACCAACGATCTAGATATTCAAAACGGAGTCTGTCGCTAAAGAGTGCAAAGCTGGAAAAAAAAAAAAAAAAGACCCCTCTATAAAAACCTCTCTTTTCCACTCTCTCTTTGGAGCCTAGGCAATGGCGAAAAAAGGTTACTTTACTATCTGTCAGTTGAAGAAGGCTAAGCAAACCAACTCGCGGTACTCCCAGCTTCAAGCTTTGATGGCATATCTACAGACCATATAGCCCGCAGCCAAGGAATCAGTGCTAGTGCTAGCGATACTTTTCCCCGGCGTTAAGTTTTCTTACTACATTTATTCTCTCGTACACGTGCTTTGGTCTACCCCAAGAGTGACAGAAAGAGCGAATTTCTTTTCTATTCTGTTATCAGCTCCGTCTTCCTTCTTTCGTACGTTTATCTTCGGCAACAAACATAAAAAGTGCTGTCTTTTTTTTTCCTCGTCGAAATCTCGCCCTAGGACACTTACACCCATGCGTTTTCAAGCAGCATCTATGTATATGTGCAGCCGCACACAAGAGTTTGTGTATATAGAGCGTTATATATATATATGCCTTTTATATATGTTTGAACCGAGAGATCCGAAAGAAAGTGGCATAAGTAGAAACACGTGACGTGAGATTTGTTATGATAGTTTACAGGTGTGCCGATGGGATAGCTTACTATTTTTGTCTAGTATGGTAAAATAAAAATGAAAAGTTATACCATTTAAAGCGGTTAGAAGAAATAAGCAAATATGAATAAGATTAGTAGTCAGAAAGTGTCAGACATATTTTTAATCCTAAAGTTTTAAGGGGATGGTGGACTTTGAAATAAGCAAAAATGAACGAAAACGTGCAATTTTATTTTTATCGTTTCATTACAAAAATATGTGTATATATTCAACTAAAATAGTGTTATAAAAATGTATCTTCCAATAAAATAAATATTTAAAAAGTTAAGGGGAAAAAAAGTACATCTTAATGACTTTTCTCAAAATGATATTGTAATTAGATTGAAATATTACTGAAATGTCCCAGATGTCCTAATTTTTGAAGAAATTAAATGAAATTGATAAGATTTCGGTCAAACATTAAAAGAAAATGGGGTATACATTTTATGTTTCGAATTTTTTTAAGCTAGTTAAAAGTTAGTTTTAGTTCAGGAAAACAAAATTCCTGTGAAAATTCAGTATGTATAAAAATAATTCTAAAAAATTAGCCTTTAATTGAATTACAAAATTATACCTAGTTTTGTTCCAAATAAATTTACATTGGATAATAAGAAAAAAAAATTAAAAAATTAAAAATTAAGTCGCCTGGAATATTTTGAAATTATTAAAAATTATATAACTTTTACGTGAATAATATATATCTAATATATTTCGTTTAATATTGTTTTAAAGAAATTTGACGTATTTATATTTTAGTAAATATGCAGAAAAAATTTCAAAATTCTAATTGAATAATTCCCAGAAGTGTCTAAAGGTGTCCACTGTCCCCTTAAATTAAAAATATTTATATCAAGATTTAAAATGATTTGATAGTTAAAATTGAATAACATTTCCCCTGCGTAGCCATTTTATGATATTACCATTTTTAGCTGTTAACTTTTTAAGATGTAAAAATTATTTTTGAAATGCTAAGTATTTCAAAAAATAAATGGTAACTTCATTCATAAGTTTTAAATCTTCATTTCATGGAAAAAGTCATTAACTAAATTAATAATCTTCATAATCATGTTAATGGTTATGGCACACGTTATTACTAAATTAGGAATGCTATTACATTCTGGATAACGGAATATTTCATTAATTAAATCAGCAGTTAAATTTACAGAAAATCATTTCTAAATTTATTGGAGAAATGGGTTACATTTTTCTACAATTGAGCTAATTTTGAAAAATATTTGCAGTATGATAAAAATTAGGAGATAATTTTAAAAGAATAAGAAACTCATTCAAAACATGTGAAATACCAGATTTATTCACAATTTGATTTTCTGCTGCCTGTTAAAAAATTTTACTTCAAAAAAGTTTTGTCTGAAATTGTTTTAAAAAATTTTCAAATAATCTTTAAATTGAAGCATAAAATTATAAAATCTATATTATCTTTACCGTTACCTTTTCGCATATAATGACATGTATCGAATTACAGAATTTTTCACATTTAAATCTATAAACAATTCAAACTAGAGATTAATTTAAAAAACAAAAATCACTTACACAAGCATAAATATCTCAAGTGTTGTTTACTTTCTAATATGGATTGAAATACGAGTAAATATCCTAAATAGTTTGTGTCATCCATATAGGAGCAAAATAAATTTGTAGGTCAAAAGATTGAATTGATTTAAAACTGAAAAAAGTAATCATTCATTGTATGGGTATTTATAAATATTTATTTAAAAATTTTATATGCGTATTTTTGTCTTTTTTTTTAAATTGATATCAATACAGGAAAGAATAATTAAGCTATGTTATGTACATGAAATAACATTTAATTCAAAGCAAAATAAGTTCATGTTTGTTCATGTTACAAATTATAAATAGCATATGTGAAAAATAATAATATCAAACCATTTACATAAAAGTACGCATACAACTCCTACATCTGATAATCATAAGTGTGCGAAAACACCTGCGTGCAAAAAATGTTTTTCTTTATTTCAGAATACTGAATGTAGTCCTCCATAATATTTTAATTCATCAATAAGTTATAAAAATTTCTCATCATTTTATTAAACATTTTCACAAATTATGAAGGATTTTACACAAATTGATATCTTTTTGCTAAACTAAATTTCAGGTTCAATTCTTATATTTAACTTTCCAAAACTACAGTTATTTTAACAAACATTAAACACTTCAAAATTCGAAAATAACAGTGAGAAAGAAATGATCCAATAAAAAATATGATTTGACCTCTTTACAAAATGCTCGCAACATTAACCGAGAAATATTCATCCAAAAATGAATTCGTTGGAAAAGAGCGATAACATATCAAACAACCATACTACTGATTTGAAATATCACCATACTACTTCCCTAGAGTTTCAGAAATGCATTACCAAGTTTAAAAGATTTTTAAAAATCCATAATTCCTTCTGCGATATAGTCGCAGTTTAGCAACTCGTTCCGGCGAATTCCGATGCGCTAATCGGACACTCGCTCCTTATTTCATTCTATCCTTCAAAACAAAGAAAAAACTTTCTTGGGAGTAGTTGAAAGTCGGATGAACCAATTATAAAACGGGCCTTTCCCAACCGTGTAAGACATTAACTCCCAACATATTTCCCACTTATTACCCCTTTCCCATACAACATTAATGAAAACTAAACAAGTCTTTTCCATTTCCCCAAGGTCCAACTAACTGTTCCAGCTCCTAACTAGTTTCTGCAAGATCGTCGCCTCAGCTACTAGGACGACTAATCGAATCACGAGATGCGGTGTACAACACAGCCGAGCTAGCTCTATAACTGACAAGCTATTTAAAAATCAATTTTTGCTTTTCAAAACGGCGAGTATTAATTAATAATAACTGCCTAAGCGGAATCCAGTGAAGTTTGTTGCCGCTGAATTAAACTCCGCGTGATTAGGCACAAGGAAAAGAGTGGAAGAAGGATTTTGAAATTTATTACGTATTATTTTAATGACGATTTTACACGGTAACTTGTGTTTGGGGGCTTTATTTGGTGAGGATGGATTGCTGCAAACTGTTGGTGTTGGTAAACTATCTTACTCCCTTTTCGATTGACTCAAGAAAAGAAAAACGACTCTCTCTTCCAATGAGAGCTGCCATCCACCCTGCATTTATCATAGACTGGATTACTGCCCTTTCAGGATCCTAATGATTCGCAAGATCCGTTATATTTCCGGATGTCTACCAGAAAACGAAATAGGGGGGATTCAGAGTCTGGGCATAAGGAAAAGGGAATCAACGTTTAAAGCTTTATTTTTTGGAAGAAAATAAAGTAACTCGGTAATGAAAGGAAATATTATTACTATTTATTTTATCAAAGAAATAACTTATAGCTATGATTTTTATTCCTAATTGACACTGGAAATACTTTTAAAACTTTGTATTTACTGCAATACATTTTGTGTTTATTGTACATTACTAGGAGCGAACTATAGATGTGTGATTGAATATGGCAGGATAAATTCATATAATGCTGAATGATTTTAAAAAAATATTACAATTTTAAAATTTCAGAGAGAGTGAAATTGATACAAAGCAATAGCTTCTCTTGTACAACAGAACTGATGACATTTTGGCTCAAATTGAAAGAATAATAAATCATGTACTCAAAATTTTCAGGAATTCTTATTTTTAATTAAAATTCTACAGTATAAAACATAGTTTCAGACTAAAAATTCTTATATTACTTGAAAATGCTGATTCAGGCATTTTAGAACCATGAGCAGAGCACATTACGAGATTCTCTCGATTTAATCGACATAGTTTTTCATTTCAACATATTTTTAATTTAACTAACATATTTGAGATTTTTTTTGGGTTAATATTTTATTTCTGTAAAACATGCACGTTTTTTTTAATGATGACTCATAACTAAATGATATCTAAATTGTACCCAGTATTTCTTATCCACACACTGTTATATCAGATATTGTACTAAATTAAAGGACTAAAATAAACTAGTACCTGCCTAATTATGCTTGACAAAGTTCTGATATTATTCTTATGTTTTTCAATTAATAGAATTCACATTTTTAGTATTTTGTATTTTTTTAAAGATTATATTTATTTAGAAACAAGGCTACTAAAATTTTTCAAATTAATTGGCCTGGATTGGAATCAACCAAACGGTTCTAGGAAGTTGCCCGATCTGCCTATTTAGGAATCCATTTGTGGTGTCGTGTAATAAAATGTGTAATTTCATAATACGCAAGTTTGAATTTTGTCAAAAATGCTTCATGAATTGAACACAGTAATTTTCTCTAATTAACTGAAAAATTGTATAAAAAAATCTGTATTTAGTTTTCATTTTATTTGAAATTAGAGGATCCATGAATTGCACTGAATATTTTGTGATTTATTTATTTGGACACGAAGATTTGAATTTATGATATTTAAAATGGTTAATAAAGAAGCATCTTACAAATTCTTTCAGTCGCGTTTAAAATTTCCTAAATGACTACGATTTTTCAATTAACTATTTTACAAAACGTAATATTCATATATTATATCACTTCGCACTATTGAATGATATTTTCACCATTCTCATTAAATTTAAATTAAAGTATATCTCATTAAAATTAGATTAAAGTTAAAATCTGCTTTTTTGAATTTAAAACAATATAATTGGTAAAAACACGTGTCGTTGAACATATTTTTTTTACTTCGCAATGGCAACAAGACACTTAAAATTTCATTTTTTTTTTTACACTGTTTGTTTTCTTCTTCTGAAATAAACATCGGGAGAAAAATAAACGTCATTTTTTCTTTTCATGTCTCAAATATTTATGTTTTACTGTTTGGGAAAATATCAAGTTATCTTCAGAAAAAAGTTCAAAAGGAAGAAAGAATCTGCTCCCTTCTTGAAATAAATAAGGCAGAATATATAAAATACTATTCTTTATTTGCTTCAGATGCTGCATTTTGGTGCTTGCTTTGCTTGTTTTCAAGTAAATAATGCAAAATAATGATAATAGTAAAAGATGATCTCAAAAAGTATCATTTTAATTATAATGGAGAAATTGAATTATAATACTCAAAATTTTGCTTTAAGATTTAGTTTTTTTGTAAATGACATTTTTTGAATCGGATTTTAAAAATTCTATCCTTTTAGTCTAACAAACTGTTACTCTGAAATAACGTTAAACATGGATTTTTCGAAATTTATTTAAAACTTTTAATTTTTATGACAATAAATGGTTTATCAATAGAAACGGAATTCACAATAATAAATATGCTTTTTATTAAGAATGCTTTTCTTTTATTATGATATTTTCTTCATGCATATAGTCATTTTTTCGATTAAAAAGAACTGAATTGATTGTAGACATTCGGTTTATGCCATTATCTTTGTTATCAATAATGTAATTTATTCGCTGAAAAACGTTGAATGCAAACATTTCATAAAATTCAAATTTGATTTTAAATTTTTTTATTTAAAGTTTAATAATTTTAAAAAATTAACTCCAATAAGAATTTTTCGAAATGCTATGCTCTTATTTATTGATTGATTAGCAAATAACAACGATTCATCAAAATTTTTTCTATCCACTTACAGGCACTGGCTCCTTTAAAATGAGAAACTTTCCATTGGTAAGCAGAAGAAAAGAAATTTCGTTTACAGAAACTTATTATACGATTTACAACTACATTTTGCCCAAGATTGTTAAATAAATATTCCTTTAGCGACATCAGTTGCACAGTTTATTTATCTAATAAAATGTCAATGTAGAAGTATATCATTAAGATTTAAACATAATCAACGGCTCTATTTTTTAAATTTCTCACCAGTGCTTTACCATTTATAGTAAGCGTTGATCATCAACTACAGACATACCAAGTAACGCAATCCTATTGCTGTGTTTCCAATTGAAGGCATGACGTCAACTGGGGGCACAGCTGGGGTATTTTAATGGCAGCTGTAAAATGCCGTTCTCACAAACATTCTCTGCGTCCTCTTTGAAGAACCGCAACTTCAGGAACTCGGATAAGCAATGTTTATCCGTATCAGAAGCAACTATTATCTCAGAGCAACAAAAATTAGCATTCTAATCTGTAGAATCTTTCTCTTCCTTTCGCTACAGTTGCAGCAAAGAAAAATGTAATGTTTCTATTAATGTAGTGTCAATAAAATGAATTATTTTAACGCTTTATTAATAAAAATGAGATATAATTTAATTTTTTTTATGTAAAATCAACTAATTTTTAGAGTGCACGACATATGAATCACGAAAAGAAAACAAACTGGATTAGACTGTGCACTTGTACTATGAAAGGCAAACAAAACATGCAAGGAAGAAATAAAATTCATATGCAGATTCTGATCCATGGGAATCTACATATAATTATAATAATAAATAACGGTAACAGAGAAATTTTAAAATGCTGAAAATTTATTAGTATTAAAACTTCATGCTAACAAAAGGAAGTAAAAATTACTTCTATAAAGAAGCTTTTTTCGTGCGATATAATATTTTTCATCATTAATTTTCATATTTTTCGTATCGTTATTAAATGATCATTTATAATAACTTAAACTTTTCTGTAAAAATTCTGTAAGTTCTCAATTGGGAGGTTTTAAGAGGGCTCATTTTTATAATGGAAAATTGTCCACAACCTCAAAGTTGGAAAATATATGAATAAATGCTAACTAAAAATAAATTAAAATAAATTAAAAATAGTTAATTGTCAAATTTAAATGAAATTTGAATTAATGTTTTTTTTAAGTCTAATTATTTACAGATGTTGAAAGGAACGATTCTAGAAAACAATGCGAGAATATTCGTATACTCAATTTTCTACTTGGCCCTTCTACTCTTGCTATTAGTTTAAGAGCCATTTCTTATACACCACAGTTTCCTTCTTTAAAATCTAATTAATTTTGCAGCATATTGATGCCATAAGGCTTATTAAATTTCATTTAAATTTATATTTAGAATATTGGATAAGGACTTGACACGAAACGTAAGAAAACAAAATACTTTATGTATGAATTTATCTCAACTGAGGGGAATCGAGCGGATGAGTTTCACAAACATAAGTGACTCTACATTTTAATAAATGCCATATCCTGTTAATTGTAATTTTGAGCGCTATTTCAGTTAAGTGTTGTTTCATGCTCAAGTGTTGACAAATAGAAAATATTTTAATGGTTATAATTTACAATTTTGATATCAGTCTTTCTTGTTCGAGATATATTTAAATGATGAATTACAGCGGAACATTTATTCATCAAGGTTGCATAATCATATTTATGAATATTAATTAATTAATTAATTGCATAAATTTTTAGTTTAATTTTATTTCACAGTAGTTTGAACACTGAAAACTATGTGAAACTGGCTACTTTTTTATTTATATCAGTTAAGTAATTAAATAGCAAATATACGTCTTATCTTGTGGGGTTTGCGTTCGGATCTTGTCAGTTTGTCCAATTCCTGTGTTGATATTTATTATTTATGACCGATTTACAAATAACAGTTTAGTTAAATCAACTTCGTTTCTTGCAGCTGCACGATAGCTCTTTTGGGAATGGCCTTTTGATTTTGAACGATGGTGAGATTATGAGAAAAATATTCTCCAATGTGAGGACAGATGTTTTAATGCAAATACTGATTAAGGATACAATTCTTGAAATAATATTAACAGTTGGCAAAAAAAATATTCAACGATTGTTCATCATATGCGTGTTTATATAATATTCGCAAATGAAGATTTTGATAAAAGCTAAGAGGTTTTGAGAGTAACTATTTTTGCTTAAAAATTTCTGAACTATAATGTAAAATATGAAGCTTCTTAAAAGGTTGAAAATTGCCAATGAATTTTAAAATTGCAACACATTGTATAAGATTAGATTCATTAAAAAAACACAAATTATAAAAATTGAATGTTATTTTTATCCAAATTATTCTTTGGAAGAATGCATTTAGACATTACTTCACTAAAAAATTGTTCAGAGATGAAAGATTATTTTCATGGGTACTGAACAAAACAGAAGCTAAAAATTAAATGTATTGGTTAGTAAAGGCATGTTTTCAAAATAAATTTCAAGCCATGCTAAAGTCAAAGCGAATTAGATGAAATTAAAAGACTTTGGATTCTATAATAAATAAAGCAAACGCTTTGTAAGAATGTATGTACACATTATTTCACTAAAAGATAAATTGTCTGGAAATGAAATATTATTTTCATAGGTACTGAATTAACCAGAAACTAAAAATAAAATATATATAGGCTAGTAAAGGCATATCTTCGAAATAAATTTCAAGCCATGCTAAAGTCAAAGCGAATTAGATGAAATTGAAAGATATTGGATCGCATAATAAATAAAGCCAATAGAGCAACAGTTACGGAGTCATTTTTCCATACTATATTAAAAAAATTAGAATTATTGAATTTCAATATTATTTTCATCCAAACTATTCTTTGAAAGAATGTATTTAGACATTATTTCACTAAAAGATAAATTGTCTAAAAATTAAATTTTATTTTCATAGATACTGAATAAACCGGAAGCTAAAAACGAAAAATGTTGATTAGTAAAACCATATATTCAAAATAAATTTCAAGTCAAAACGAATTAGATGAAATTAAAAGACATTGGATCCCATAATAAATAAAGCCAACAGAGCAACAGTTACGGAGTCATTTTCCCATACTTGGTCAAATAAATCCAGATCCTTTTTTTTATATTTGCTAAAACTTCCTTTACCTTTGGAGAGACACATTCAAAGAGGTGAGCAATTACACACAAGCAAGAAGAGAAACCAAAGACACGGAAAAGGCGAAATAAATTTTCATCAAAAACCACCGACATTATTCTATCCCAGCACTACATTAAATTCAAGTGAAAATAAAGACAGTTCTTTATTAATGCGAAACTAAAAATGGGACGTAACCCCCCTTCTGTAACCAGGACCGAAATTATTTTAATGTGATGATCGATGAAATAACTAGGCCAGTGAAAAAAAAGAGGGGAAATGTGAAAAATGTGGCAGCTTTGAACGTCTGAAAATCAATGAGTGGTGGAAGTCCTGGGTGTCAATGAATCGGCAAGAAATGGGAATTCTTCGACACAGCCCGATCAAATGAAAATAAATGCGGAAGACTGCTAAAGAGATTCATTTCAACGAAAAAGAACCGATCGATGATTGTTCAAATAAGCCACGATGAGAGACTGTTACATTTATTATCTGTTATCGGATTCAAATGAAATTTTCATTCTAACGGCTCTTTGAAAGAATATGTACATAAGTTATTTCGATAAAAAAATATCTATA
This sequence comes from Argiope aurantia, assembly GCA_026543865.1. Lineage (NCBI taxonomy): Eukaryota > Metazoa > Arthropoda > Arachnida > Araneae > Araneidae > Argiope > Argiope aurantia. The sequence continues at coordinate 97,677 of JAPMOR010046900.1, read as the reverse complement.
AATTTATTACTGCGTAAAATCTTGTCAAAAATGGTTTTACCTATGCATATATGAATGAGTATTTCGAAATATTAAATCAGAAATTCTGAAAAAACGAATTTGTGATTTCTTCTCAAAAATGCATTTTCCTAGATAAGTTTTCCTTGAAACACCAACATTTTAATTATAAACTCTGTGTATGACAGATAATTTTTAAAAAAATGTCAACTATTTAAAGAATAGAATATTTTATAAAAATATGTTTGAAATTTTTGCATTTATCATCAATAACAATGAATGTTTCAATCTAATATAGAGATGTGAAAACTAAGCCAAAGAGAAAATTTTGGCGGCACAATATAATTTACTATAAAACTCAAAGAAGACTAAAAAAATTTAAAAATTTGTTAATTCTAATAAACTAAATGGAGATAGTGTTGCATTTCTAGACGTTCTTTATAATTTAGTACGAAACAGAATGTACTGATAATGTTTATATACAATTATTTTAAAATATACGATTTGCCGAATAGAGCCTCTAAACCTAAAACTATAAAAACTATACCTTCTCGAAAACTATAAAGGCACAAATTTGGTTCAATTAAATTAACGTCCCTTTTTTAATCTTTTTGAAATATACTTAGGAAAGAATCTCAATTTTGAATCTTGGTCGGATGGCAACGACGACATCTGAGCTGACACATCTCTCCAAACTTTGAATTACACCAGGAGGAGTATATATGACTTATGGAGGAATTAGTATGTCTAGGCCTGCATGTACGTGGTTCTTTGGTAGAATTGGGAATGTAGTCATGTATTCTGATGAAGAATCACATAAATTCTTCTGAAAAGTGTTTTTGTATGACATATATTAATGCAGCATCCAGCATTTTGAGCAATTATAAATGCAGGAAAAACAACTTTACTGGAATTATAATAAGATAACAAAGAATACTGTCGCTCTTATGTAAAAACAATGCAAAACAAATTGTACGATATTTTGATTTAACAACTAGAACCACTAACGACAAATGGCGTTTTGACAAATTCTAAATATCGAAAAAAATGCATTTATCATAAATATAATTGCATAAAGAATATTGTCGCTCTTATATCAAAACATCGTACGACGAAAACACAAAAAATGTACGATATTTTGATTTAACAACACATGGCATTTTGTAACAAAAAACAGCAATCACACATCCACTAAAAACAGTTTGAGAGCAGATGTAATTAATCTATACAAGTATTTACATTAAAAAAATGTTTTGTTAAGTTTGCCATATGGTTTTATGATTCAGCAATGACGCTATAACTTTCATAAAGAGAAATAAAGCAAATACAAAATTTTCCACTTTTTTCTTTTATTTGTTTCTTTGTTTGGACAAGACTTCATATCAAGCATCCTTCTCCGAGGCATAATATCACAATTTCATTTTCAATATTTACCAATGGAGGTAGCTTTCAAGGCAATATTGCAATACAGCCAGGGCTCTGTTATATAAGCAATAAACTTAATTAAGGAAACATCGAATGTTCGTTTCGAAAAATGCCACTCTTTCGCATTCGTATTGATTAAGATTCAAATTTATTGTCAGCATGTAGAAGCAAACGAAATTTTTCTTTGGGCCAGCTTTTGCATGTCAAAAAACTCATACCAAAATTAATTTTAGACGTACATAAATGCGGCAGTATATGCCTTAATTCAAATTACAAACTGTAGAAAAGATGTTCCTAATTTTTGACAATTTTCTTTTTACCTATGCAAGCACTGATTTGTAAATATGGATAGTAAATTTTTGAGAGAAGTAGTATGAAGAAGGAGAATGCTATATGAATACTAATTGACGCAGATTATCGCATTTCTTATCAACTATAATATTTAAATTAAACTTGCATTCTAACTTGTTTACTATGCATTCAATCAAAATGTTAATAAAGTTATTCCGATAAAAAAAATTTAGTAAAATTTATTACCGTTCAAAATTTTATCAAAAACTCTTTCTAAATATGCGTATCGAAATGCAGTATTTTGAAAATTAAAATCGAGAATTCTGAAAACGCTTTAGAAAAGAGGTGCACGATCTTCCCTGATTATTTTTTATATGTGCAGGTCTAAAAGTGACATTTCAGCAATCTGTAAATTTTCCGGAAATATGCATTTCACTAACTTAAAAGAATCTTGTAACCGAATTCCTATTTGAAAATAAACAATGAAAAACAAAATTTCAATAAGGAGCGTTTTTCATTGATCCTTAAAATTGTGAAATGTGTGTCATTGAATATATAATGGATGAAATATTTTTTTTATCAGAATGCTTATCATTTTTATTAGCTTCTCAATGTATTAATAATAAATATATTGCATAAAGGATTTTAGAATATTCTGGTGTAGAATATGCTATAAGAGAAGTATTTATAAATTCATTTTTTTAGTACTTAGCTTGCATAAATAAGAATACAGAGTACAATCATAAGGTCAGTCTTTCATTTTTTGCATCAGTACTAAACTAACGCAAACCATTAATATTTCACAAATCTATTACAATTAACAAATTGCCAATTGTAGTTAATATGCATTTCTCTAGAGTATTATTTAAATAATCACTAGCTGACTCTATTTGTGTTAAAATTATATATTTTACATACTATAAACCATCTATAATTTTTTTTATCTCCTGCTGAATATAAGACAGTCTTCGTACAAATTTTTTTCAAGGACTTTGGTGTGCACTAAATTTAGGTTAAGTAAAATTCTTCCACTTGCAGAAACAGCTTTATTTTTCTTCATGAAGAAATCTATTGCAATTAACAGATTGATAATTACATACAACACGTAGTTCTCTGGAGTATTATTTAAATAATCGTTAGTTGACACCATTAGTGGAAAAATTAAATTTTACACACTATAAACTGTCTATAGTTTATTTGCTTCCCTGTTAACAGCCATTGTACAAAAAATTTTTCAAGGTTTTTGCTGTACAATAAATTTGGTCTAATCAAAACCTTCCGCCTGCAGAAATAGTTTTATTTTCCGCAAAGAAAAAATTTCGGCAAATAAAAACATACGCATTTTTGTATTCATATTACTTTGTTGAAATGATATTTGGAAATTCATAGAATAATTGAAATATATACAACTTGTCTGAAGAATATCTATCTATCACAATTCTAGACTTGCAGTAGATGAACCTTTTCATCATCATTACGTTAGCCTATTTTAGTGACAACTGCAATGTGATCATCGTTTCAATAACCAAATTTACGAAGACTATGTCTCTTCTCTAGACTGAAAGTGCTTTGTGCATTGTCTATGTTCCTTGGGTACAGAATTCTTTTTATAATTGAATTCTTTTAGGAAGGATGTGAAATCAAGGAGAAAGTATTTCAAATCTTATATTTTCCTAGAATATTATCCTCCGATAGGAAAATTAAAAACTTGCATTTAAAAAGAAATATTTCACTGATGTCAACAGTGAAATTTAACTAATTTTAAGAAACCAAATTTAATTCCCGTTTGTTGACTAATTTAATTCCCTTATACTAATACGAGAATTAAAATCTTTCATTTAAAAAGAAATATTTCACTGATGCCAACAGTGACCTTTTAACTGTTGTTGTTTCTAATGGCACTTGCCATGGTGCTCGCTGACGAAAATAGCGATTTTAAGCCGAAGGGTGCGTCTCTTGTTTTTTAGTAACTCCAACTAGGGCCAAGAGTACGTCTTAGCTACTCTCACGTCACATTCGCTTGCACAGCCCCTTTTTACAGGAGGGCACATTAACACATCTCACAGATAGAACAGATGAAGAACAACCATGCCCGAACCGGGACTCGAACCCAGGACGGCCAGATCACGGGGGATTTTTTAACTAACTTGAAGAAACTAATTTAATTCCCGTTTGCTAACTAATTTAATTCCCTTATACAAATAGGAAAATTTAAAACTTTCATTTAAAAAGAAATATTTCACTGATGCCGATAGAGATTTTTTAAACTAATTTTAAGAAACTTTTCGTTTATACTTCAACTTCTGCATCTCTAGAACTGTGAAGTATAAAAAATTTTCAGACATTATTTAGATACTTCAAATATTTGCCGAATTTTCAAATGCCATTCTAACAAATAAATGAAAAAATGATTATACTTTATTACATTAAATTAGATTATATTGTCACTATAATTTTTGTTAAAATGCTCTCCTACATTATTTATGTTCCTAGCGAAAATTAATGTTATTGATTTACATTCATTGAATTTATCTCTAAGTCCCAAATTATTATTTAAAATTTCACCAATTTATGGTTTTATGGAAGAAAGTTGAATTCCAGCATTTTCCCGGGTTCACTACGACCTCCTTGAAATTTTGTACCAGAAATTTAAAGTTATAAAACTTCATGAATATAAAAACAAATTAACACTTATAAAATTTTGTTTTGTTTTGAATTGTACAAACTTCTTTGTTTAGTTTATTTATAAAATTTATGACGTAAGAGCATGATCAACCAAACGCTTGAAACAAAACAATCATGAAGTCAATACTTCAGCTTACATGCCATTTAAAATTATTCACTTGCATGCCTAAATACAATACGTTGAAAACAATGATTTATTGCCATGTAATGTAATATATAATTTAATTAAGAAAATAAAACAATAAATAAAGACACAACTCAAACTCCAAATACAAGTATGCCCAAATTTATAGTGCCTCGACTTAAAATTATTTTTAATAAAGAGTGTTACTCAGAATATGTTTTAAACTACAAATGAATTATCTTATACCATTACTGTTTTGTTTTTTTAATGTTACTCTTATTTAATCTTTAATCACAACTAATAAATTCTCAATTTGGACTTATATGTAGTCCGAAATATGAGAAAATAGTAAAATTCGGCATTCCTCTAACATGCATATTCTCTCTGTGGATGGGCATATATCAAAGGAACTTCAACGTGAAGAATACAAAAAATAGCGTCACAAGTTTGAGTGATAAGCGATTTTAAATATTGAAGAAATTAATAAAGAAACAATACCGACATCAACAAACGTTATTTTTTCGCTCGCTTTTTAACGAGTTCTAAAAAAAAATTGCGAGTTTGAAAAATAAGTCCGCTAAATAGATGAAAATTTCTTAAAGATTTTCGTACCAGCATAAATTGCAATGAATCTTTTTTTCCATCTGTTACCAGCCAACCATGAAACAGCTGCAAAAAAACAATAATCGCGAACCCTAAAACAGTTTCAAACTTGAGGTTATTGATTGCCTGTAAGGAAAATGATGGCAGTTGGAAAATCAATCAAATTCCGAAAAATGTGATGTTTGAAAGAAAGTAGACCGAAAGAGAAATATATATATATATGTATGGCTATGTGAGTTTATGGAAATGCAGTATGGGGTGTATTGCTCGGTATTTATCAATAAAAGTTGCAATGCGGCTCACTTTAAAAGAGCTATCGTCCCGATTTGTAGCAATTACTTGAAAGCAAAAGTAGTTATAAATAGTCTCTTTTCATTTAAAATTATAGTTTGTTGATATTGTTTTTAAAATGATGGCAGTATGATTGATATTTTTAGAATGATACCATTATGTTTTGATATTGTTATTAAAATAATGGCATTGTGTTTGGATATTGTTATTAAAATAATGGCATTATGTTTTGATATTGTTATTAAAATAATGGCATTATGTTTTTATATTGTTTTTAAAATGATGGCATTATGTTTTCTTTCGTATCTGCTTGCTTTGGATAGGCGTACATATTGTCAACAAAGTTTTGTTATTGAGCAATATTAAGACAAAATAACTGACACAAACAGTTGTTTTTCGTTTGATTTTTTTAAAAATTATAATCAGCGTTTTGAAAGGCCCTTTTTTTCTAGTCATTGTATATATAAACATTTTTAGAATTGGTATTGGCTTAAGAAAACTTATTCATTTAGCTTATTAGATAAATTTAATTAGATTTATTAATTAATTTGGTTAATTAATAACTAAGTAACAAATCAAGCACGCCATTTAGTGTGATATAAGGAAATGAAGCATCCAAGTTTGTTTAAGTTCATACAAAGATTGATGAATTTGGTGATATATCACTGACTCTCCGACCCGCCTCGAAGACACACGGATAGGATAAAAAAACTGGATGACCGGACCGCTGCTACAGCAACACTTGTGGGAACTGTGGTTGAATTCTAAGGGCCATCACCGGCCACGATACAACCCTTCCCTAAAGAAGTACGTCAGGTCATCGATGGAAGAAGCCAGACACCCACAAAGGCGGCGAGAACCAAACACCATGACGGAAGCTTCTCATCCTCAATTGCGAAGTGCCCCCCCCCCCCAGGGGAATTGAATTTGGTGGTAAGCATACTTCCCCCGATTTCAAAAAGGGTTAAAACAATTGAATTTAAATGACATTATACATTCAACTCTTCAACGGTTAAAATTGCAATCTACTGAATGGAAAATGCTCGTTATCTTTTATTCAACTTCAAATCCTATTTGAAAAAATGAGAAATAAACTCCTGAAACTATGATATAATAATAACTTATCTTTCACTTCACCTTTTAATGGATTATTTCCTGTGGAAACCATACAGTATCATATAATAAATATAGCCTATAAAGATCATTTTTTAAATTATTTTTTAATAATGTAGCTTGATATTTGTGCAATAAATCGGACATGACTGTAGAATTCTGAAATGAAAAACAAAAAAATGTATACATAATTTAATTACATGGACTAGGTTTCAAAACACATCTTACGCATACATAAAAAGTTCTCGAATTAATGTATGTTTTTGTCAAATCCAAATAAAAAGGCACAGATATTTTTAATTATAAGCATTATTTTTTCAAAATAATTATCTAAGGCATTCTTTTGCTACTTTTCTTTGCGGTTAATAGTCATTTTTAACTTCAACCCAAAAGATTCGATTATGGTGGTATGTATTTTGAGGTTGTAATGTTGCAGTTCCTAGAATGTCACGCCAAAGTGTGTCAGCTGATCTTAACAGCTTTGGAAGGTATCCAGAAAGTTAAACTGCAAAGTGTCTCTTGCTAACATATCATGAGATGCATAAGTCTCTAGTCGTGAAAAAGGATCTTTTTGGATGCCATACCTATATAACGATTATACCTTCATAAAAACTGCAATTATTTCATTTTTTTTTGCATTAAAATCTCTTTAAATGAAATTATTTCCTTAATATTCTAAAATATTCCTTTGTCAGTTAAATAGATACAAATCAGTAAATCAAAAATAGAATCATAGAAAAGCATTGAAACTAATTTTCCATAACATGTATAAGTAGTTTTTTTATTAGAATACTTTATAATTTATTGCTTTATTTTATATTCATATTTGGCAACAAATTATCAACTCATTCAGTAGATAAATATTACTCAAATCTTTAAAATCCATTCTTACAAGTTAGCTTCAAATTATTTAATGACATATCGAATTTAAATGTCTCCCCGGTCAATGTATTGTTGGCATTTATTGCTTAATTCCGTATCTTCTGGCTTTAAAAAGACAAAATAAAGCAAAAATATTATCTTTGTAGTGACCTCCAAGACTAATTTAAGAGTATCTATATTTCCATTCTTGCCCACACACTATTTAAATACGTAACCTTATTTTTTTTTTTTTCCAAATGATTTAGTTGTAATTTAGATTTTTTTTTTTCCAAAATAATTTTATTACCATATGTGCATGCATTCACCATACGTTTGGAACAGCATGGCCATGCGTGGCCTTTGCGACATTAAAATCCAAATACAACTCCAACTCCCACACACTGTGCCCCTGAAACTATTAAAACTGTGGTTAAGAAACTAGATATTAATTAAAAGCACCTGAAGGATTCATAGTCAATCATAACAAAAATTACTTTTTAAACCTTCTTCCCTGATTAATCTTTACACAACTTCTCGTCCAGTTGAGCATCTTTTTTCTACAATTTTCCTGTAAATTTTCCCGAACTTCATTCCCTTTAAACGGCATAAAAAAGGAACTAGATCGCTTAAGCTAATTCCACTAATTGATCAGGCTCATTCATACCTCTTGCTCCGATTTTACGCATTAAAGCAAAATAATAACACCTTTTTATGCTATTTTCTTGCCTCGGCTCCAAAGAGATTCAAAATAATTTTACGTTACCATATGTTCATGTATTCACCATATGTTTGGCGCAGCATGGTCATATTTGGTCTTTGTGCCATTAAAATCGAAATCCAACTCCCAGACACTACGCCACTTAAAATATTATAACTGTAGTTGAGAAATTGGATATTAAAAGCACCTGAAGGATTCATAGTCAATCATAACAACAATTACTTTTTAACCTTCTTCTCTGATTAATATTCGCAACAACTTTTTGCCCAATTCTTGCGCATCTTTTTCCTGTAAATTTTCCCAAACTTCATTCCCTATAAACGACATAAAAAAGAAAATAGATCTGCTAAGTTAATTCCACCAATTGATCGAACCCATTCATACCTCCTGCTCCGATTTTACGCATTAAAGCAAAGTAATAATGCCTTTTTATGCTATTTTCTTGCTGAGTTCTAGAGCGAAATAAGCAGAGAGGTCACTAAAGTGGATTGACTCTTTCTTTGTTTCGCAATCAGAACTCGAGTTCTACACGAGGCGAACATTACGACAGCAGAAAGCAAACAACGCTTTGTGTCAGCGGCACCCTTTACTCCTATAAAAATTGGTCATCATTTCTTGACATGAACGCGGAACAAGAACCACCCTCTGAAGTTTATAACCCTCAATTCCTCCTCTTCTACTCTTGGCTTATTTTTCCCCCCTTTTGTTCGCTCTTGTAACCTGACAACCTGTCCCTACCCATCACCACCCTTCTGCTTCGGTGTTGTCGAGTTTTCCTGGGGTTCGCGGGAAAATCGAGATTTTCGTCCGTTTACTTCTGAATGGACCAAAGATTTTATTGACCTTCATCTTTGATAGCTTTTCTTCCCTTCAGTGTTCTTGCTTTTGTGTGTGTATGTGTGTGTGTGTGTTGTTTTCCCAGGGTGGAGGGGGGTACGTTTTCAGACCTTGTTGTTTGTCCAGTTCGGGATGAGGTGGTTCCCATCTCTTCCAAAAAGAATGTTTTCGGAGTTCTGTTTGTTTACTGCTTCCTCACTAGTGTTCTGAGCACTTCAAACATATATAAAATTAGATATCAAACTTGGACAAGTTTAGGCCTTTGTGAGATAAAATAAATAAGAGAGCTTTTCACAAATGGAATATCGCCTTTAAAAAAAATGGAAGTTTTCCCTTTAAATTGCTTCAAAAAATTTATCATGGCTTAAAAATTGGTTTCAATTGATAAAAATGTTTCTTTAAATGTAAGCTGGTAAATCACAGCAAGGCCTACGACTTTTTTACAAAACTCGACAAAGACAAACCTTGAATTCTTAAATGAGAATTGAATTTAAAATGTGGTTCATTTTTTGAGAAACTTCAGCCGATTTAGAAGAAAGCTACTGTTCGTTTCAGTATCCTAAGACGACCATTTTTCGATGATTCTCTCTCTTTAAGGGGTGAGACGCGGAAGGATGAGCGTATTTCCGGAATTCTTCGTCATTCTTTGACCTTGATTTCCGCTCTATTAGATACTTTTTCATTCAATTTTTTTCACGTGTATGTGAGAATCGTGTCGTCTCTGTTCGTATTATTTTATTTAATTCAGTCCACGTGTAATCCGAGTTCACTTTATTGCTAAATGTAAACATATCCTTTCATCTTTCCTCTCACCCCTATTACATCGAATTAAACCCATCCTAACGCATGCGCAAACCCGCGGAGGATTTTAGAATCTGTTGGCAAACAATAGGATTAATTTATTTTTTTTTAGCGTGGTGCTTGTGCCCTAAACCGCTAAAGTACTCATTTTTTTCCCAATCAAACTTTAATTATTTGCCCTTATGAATTGAAACATAAATCATTGCAATTTCTTAAGTACTTTTATGACTGGTTATGTTCTTTCGTTAAGATCTATCTTAATTTAAATATTCGTTCATGGTTGAATGAGGAATTGTTGCATATAGTTTGAACAAAAATATTAAAAGTTTTGATAAGTTTAAAAAGAATATATTATCTAAAATTTTTATATTTATTGTCATTTTTTACTTCTTTTTGTCAATTAATCACCGGTAAAATTTTATCTTTAAAATCTGAAATTATATAATAAGCGTAACACTTTTCTTATCTTGCATTTTAAGAATTACTTTTTATATAATATATTTCTATTTTTTGCACTTTACGAGATGTTGTCATGCTTAGAAACCTTTTGAAACTGGGATTTTATTTATTTTTAACTCTTAAAAAATAAAATAGTTTATTAATATCTTATAAAGATCATACAGTATTCTTAAAGTGTTTAAACTGGACTTTGAGCTTGAACCCCGCCGGCCGAAGACTCTCCGTGTGTGTAATGGCTGGCTGGCACACTTATAAATCTGTCGTGGTCACGAAGTCCTCCATGTCGAGAGTAATACCACTGGGAGGTACTGGTTCAGAGATGATCGTTCTCTGACTTAGGTCTAAATTACGATCTGTTGATGAGTGAATGAAACGCATGAATGAAGTCCGCCCCGTAAAAAGGGTTGTGACACGTGAGTAGCTAAGTCGTACTCTTGCCCCTAGTTGGCGCTACTGTAAAAA
>JAPMOR010046900.1:65054-85246 GCA_026543865.1 Argiope aurantia | reverse complement strand
TAAGTGAGCGAGTGAGTGAATAAGTAAGTGAGCGAGTGAGTGAATAATAAAGTGAGCGAGTGAGTGAATAATTAAGTGAGTGAGTGAATAATTGAGTGAGCGGGTGTGTAATATCTTTTAATATAATTTAAATCCTTATTAACTTCCTAATTTTTTTATCTTATTTTAGCCCGCATTAACTTCATTCTAAAATTTTCTCTTGTTTCCTGATCCGATTCCCACGTTTTTATATAATTAAATTCAACACGCGCTCTGTAAAACTGCTGAATTCAGCAGTTTTGCAGAGCATTGCATTTTTTACAACATTCATTTACATTCTGTTTACATTTTTATCCTTTCACACTTCTTGTGAACGGATAAAAATCTTTAATGCTCACAATATTCTTTTAAAGATACCTAAATTTCCCTACCCTAAATAGACAAGTGTCAAAGAAATCCCTATCAATATATCACAGTAAAAACCACCGAAGGGGGAAATTTCGGTCTATTTTGCTTTTCTGCTCTTGTATTAGAATGTAGACTGACGTTAGCTCATCGTTTCTTCCTTGTACATAATATGCCACTCATGATAAAATCAATCGAAATTAAAATTTCAAAAATTTCTTCTATTCGACCGCGCAACTGCTAAAATGTGTTTACACACAGAGAGACTATACATTATATATGCATGTAATAAAATCGGTCACATTCCAAGTGAAAGGATAAAAATCACAAATGCTTACAATTTTCTTTCAAATATACCTAAGATTCCCTTTCCTAAATCGATACGTGTCTAAGAGATCCCTATCGAAATCTAATACTAAAATTACTGAACAGAAAAATTTGTCTCTTTTGCTCTTGTGGCGCGATATAGACTGACATATTTTTTTGGATCGTTGGTTTCTTGTACAAATTATGCCTGCCGGGATAAAATAAAAAAGATACTACTAAGGTCCCTTTTTTGAGCGCTAAAATGTGGACAAATTCCATTTTCACTTTCTTTTTATTTTGATATTTTTGCAGATGAAGCTTCTTTCCGTTTCTAACCAATGATCAAGGTTCGGACTCGTGGATAAAAACATCTGAAAATTATATTTAATATTAATCTTTATCCCTTCAAGTTTAAAATATGCTCAGACTCGTAATAAAAAAAATAATAAACTCGTGTCTTTCCTCACAATTACACTACCTTCAAAACTCTACAGTTCAACACCGTTTATCTTTTATTACATACATATAATGATATCTTTAAATCTTAATTTCCAAATTTTTATCTTAATTTAGCAAATATTAACTTCATTCTAAAATTTTCTCTTATTTCCTTACCCGATTCCACTTTTTTATTTAATTAATTATACACGGACTCTATAAAAGTGCAAACTCCTGCATTTTCTCACACTCTGAGTAAAGGAATAAAAATCCTTAATGCTTGCATCATTCTCTAAAGGTACCTAATCTACAAGTGTCAAAGAAATCCTTATAAAAATGTCATTATAAAATCACTAAGGGAGAAATTTCAGTCTTTTTCGCTCTTTCTTGCTCTACCGTTCTTGTGTCATGATGTAGACTGACGTATTTCTTACTACTTATTTTTGTACATAAATTATGCCTCCCGGGATGGAATAAATCGAAGTTAAAAATTCAAAAGTGTCTTCTCTTTGGCCACGCAACAGCTAAAAAAATATGTTTACATACATATATAAGAAATAAATTCTTTATGAAAGAGTAGTTAAGTATTTCAATCAACATTTTATCGCCATTTCTTTCAAAAACATCAGCATTTAAATAAAATTTAGAGCAAAGGCTTCCAATAAAAAAAAACTATCGAAAAAGAAAAGCTATGCTGCGTTTTTGCAACCAAATCATAAAGTGAAGAACAGAGAAATAACGTTAACCTGAAAATTTATTCGACAGTGCAGAGACTTATTTAGGAGCTTTCAAAATGACTAAACATTCTTTGTAGATTTATAGCAAAGGTTTCCAAAAACTACCATAGTCATATTGACAAGCCACGCCATCCTTTGCATCAACAGCCTGGTCAAGAACAGGAATAAGTAAGATTAGCCTAACTATTTATTTGATAGTGGAATAACAGATTACAGCAGATTTACGAGTTTAGAAAATGAGATGAGGTCTTTTGTTGACTTAAGAAATTGTAAACTAAATTGGAATTGTTTTTCTTATAAATTAGCTTAAGTTTAGTTAAGTTATATTAATGTCCTGTTTTGAAGTAACGCTAATGCTAATTTAGAATGGACCTTGTAATTTTGAATCTATTTTTAAATGACAAGAACGACATCTCAATCTCCAAGATTTTGCACCCAACAGCGAGATGGTATATATCTCCGGGGGGTTTAAAGTTCACCAAACATGCTTACACGCGTCCTTTGATAGAATCGGGTTTCGAATTTGGAATCCTTCGGCTTGGTGCTCCCCAGCCCATTGTGGTCCAAAGTTACATTAAATATATTCAGTATATGTCCAGAATTTGAGAGTTGGCTTATCTATATCTATATCTATACTTATAATAAAGCTCAATGTGTGTGTGTGTGTGTGTTGGCGCTCTACAGGCCAGACCATTCAACCTACAGCTATCAAATTTGGCACGTGTATACCTTGGAGGCCGGGAATGTGCACCTGGGGGTTATTTTTTCGAATTTTTAACTAGAATTTTATTTATTTAAAAATTAAGCGAAATTTTGACATATTTCTGCTATAACTGCCGAAAATATTTCCGCACAAAAAAGATTTTTACATGAAGTTAAAGATAAAAAATTTATCTTTTAAATGATACTACTGTTTTAATCTTAAAATTAAATTTCTATTTTTAATGAATTTTTAAATAAATATTTTAACTATGTTTTTCAATAATTTTTTTCGTCAAAAATAAAAATGAGGATTATGCACGTTTCGCATTCATGAGAAAAAAATAGCTTTTGTCAAAGTGTTGCCATCACATTGATTAAAGCTCTAACTGAAAATAAATTAAATCTTTTTGGAAATGAAATTTTCAAAATTATAATTTTCGGCAAGTGTCTGTAGGAAATGAAACAAATATGAAATATTATTTTTTCTAAAAAATAAATTCAAGAAAAATTATTTTATGATCTTTTACACTTTCTATACAGGGTGTTTATTCAGTCCCCGATCCATTTTGATATTTAATGACTCATAAAATAATGAAGATGTAAACAAACTTATGGCATTTATTCATGGAATAACTCAAATATTTTCCTTTTCAGGTTTGAATATTTTTACTTTTGTAAATATCGTCTGCGCGTGTTTTTAATTTCAGATAATTTCATTTTCCAGTCTAAATATCTGTACTTTTCTAAATATCGTCTGCTTATTAATTGCATTTTTCTCTCTTTTGTTTTTGGCAACTATTGAAATGTTATGTTTACTTTTGATGTGTTTCTTCTATGTAGTACTTTTGTATGTGATGTTTTATTCGATCGGATATTAAGGAGAATGCATACACCACAAGAGAAAGCACAGATTTTATGGTGGTCATAGAGTTAATTTCCAATCAACTAAATCACTGACTTTTAAGAGTTAATTTCAAATCACTTAAACTGACTGATTTATGAAGTTTTGAATATCACTATTCAATAAAAAAAAGGATAATTTTAGATTTTTCATCGATCGTTTCAAAGAAAATACGCCAATCAGCGCGCAGGTTTCTGAAGATTAATTGGCCTAAGATTATGAAAATGGTGAGTTTTTCAAAATTTTTAACATTTAAAACTTCATAAATAAGTCTTAGTTGATCGTGGAAAATAGAAACATTCATTCATTTATTTAAAATTTGGTGTGTCCAGAATATTTATCAGAATATGATACCTTACTGCATTAAATTTAGACTTCATAATTTTTGAAATATATTTATAAGCAGGAACAAAATATTATTATTGATTTCATTTCAATCCTTTTGAAAGCAAAACTAAAAACTGAATTTTATACTGAATCTCAGAAATTTTTGTTCAATTATTGTTTGAGATATTACATAAACTATGAAAAATATTTTGTAGTTAACGTAAGACTTAAATACCGAGCGATTCTGTTTGCAATACTCATATTCAATAATAATAATAATTAATAAATAACAATAAAGATGATTAATAAAATAAAACGCTTGGTTTTATTAAAAAATATCTTAATATTAATTGCAATTTCGTCATTTACATTTTTAATTAAAGTTGAAGTTTTACCGGAAATGGCAACAAATTAGCAAAATATATATGGTAAATTGAACGAAACGATCTAAACAATATAAGTTTGGTATGACTATCAAAATTTGAAGATTAAAAATGTTTTGTTTGAGAATCCTTTAAGAGACCAGTTACTTAAAATATTTAATTGAAAATTGTAGCGAGCGGTAATACTGGCGAACCGGCTGGTCGCCAAAGGCGGCTAGTATTAAATAAACGATAAATTAGACTCTTAAATAATGAGATAAATGAAGTGTTCAGTAATCCTTCATCCTGAAACAGATAATGCCAAAATTTCCATGCAAAATTTGCTCTGGTGTAAGTAAGGATATAATCACTCAATAAAAAATTCGAAAAAAAATCCATTTAATTATAATAGCATCTAATATTATGTTCCTTCAAAATGGATCCTTTCAATCAAGAAAACGAATCAGTTTAGTTTAGTTTAGTTTAGTTATATTAACGCCCCGTTAGAAGCAACACTAGGGCTATTTTGGGACGGAACTCGTAATTTTGAACCACGGTCAGATGACGAGGACGACACCTGAGCTGGCACCCCTCTCTCCACACCACACCACACCAGACCAGCGGGAGGACTTTTGGTCAGGACGGATTTAACGTGCAACAGACCCCCTTACACGACGGTTCTTCGGTGGAATCGGGTCTCGAACCTGAAACCCTCCAGTTCCGAAGCCAAGACCTTACCACCAGGCCACCGCGGCCCTCCAACGAATCACAGATAAGTGAGCTTGGTCGTAGTTATTGAAAAGCCCTAATACCGACGTTGCCTAGCAACTGAATAACCTATCATCCCATTCTTGTCCTCTAAACTGCATAATAATTTACCGTGCAAAATTCATTATCATTAAAAATTAAAAATTATTCTCACAATTAAAGAAGGCAGGGTATTAAATGAAACTTCGAAATGTATCGAAATTTCTAGGAAGATGTAACGTTGTTTAAGTCTGTATCTTTATGATTATACTAGCATCTTCAACAGTTATCATGAATAAATCTTTGTATTCATATATTCTCAAAATTTTGTGTATTATTACATTATTAACCTCACTGAAACAGACATTTTTCCTGGGCATCCTGTGAATTCATAACACGTGCGTGTTCCCCCCAAAAGAAGTTGGTGTCCCTGTCAACAGAGTCATTGCCCAGAATACAAGTTTTCGACAACCCAGCGAATCATTAAATGTGTCCCACGAACGAATTAATTAGGTAAAAAATTACACCTTAATTAGTTAATTTAGTAGATGAAAATATCTCATAAATAGCTCATGTAGTACAGAATTTTGCAAAATATTGTACAATACTGTTCGATATTATATTATGTAATTCAAGATTCAATAATATATAATATTTCGAATATCGTTTAATATCATGCAATATTGTACAATATATGTGTGCTATTAGGGGAAGGGGTTCAACAATTGAAATCCTAATCAATTTCTTTTCAGAGCTACGTTAAAAAGTTGTTTTTTTGGTGAAAATATCGACTATATTTTATTTTATATTCTTGATATTTGAACAATTTTCTTTGCAAAACTGTTTGAATTTTGGTTGCACGTTCATTCTTTGGGATATTGCAGTCATTTATGCATTTGTATAATTTACGTTTTAAATGCTATTTTCTCAAAATCTAAATTTTTTTTTAATAAAATCTATCGTGAAAGCCTCATAAATAAAAATCTTATGCATATTTTTTGTTCAGTTTTGGCAATAATTTTTGAACTGTTCTGCAGTTCATGAACTACAAAATTAGAAATAAATTTATTTAAAACGATTTTTACAGTGGTTTAAATGCTTTATAATGCAAAAACATTTTTAATTTGATGTTACCCCAATATTTACTCCAATTTTATTAATAGATCTCCAATATTTAAAGACTGGATAAATTATTTATTATTAAGTTAGGTACTAAGTAATATATTTTTCAAATTATATGCAAAATTTTGAAAAATTATTTCTTTAACGTTAAGATAAATAAGAAGAATTATCTTTTAAGAATTATCCGAAGTTAACTAATTTAAGAATTATTTTAAAGAACTTTTTTTTTTTTGCTTTGTCTTTTTTTTAGCCAAAAAAAATCCATATTTCGTCCATTTATATCCAAAAAAATTTTGGCTAACTGATTCTCATTTGTTTCATCAGTGTTCAAAAATTTTAAATTTATAAATTTTTTCGAAACATTCTTCTTGGACGTAGTCGCATACCTTAATGATTGAGTTCTTCGATAACGATTCGTTGATAATAAGTATGGAGAAATATGTTACAAACTTCTTTTCTTATTAATCATTCGATTATAAATCTTTGAAAAATCAAAATTAAATAATCCACAATATCATTTAAAAACATTTCTCATTTCCTGTCTTGAAAGTCATCGATATCATTTTGCATCGTCAAATTCACTCGACAAAATTTGTCATTAGTTATTAAAAAAAACGATAGCGAATGCATATTTGATACAGATGATTAACATTCGCTTAAAGGAGAATTCCATCTTTCTTTTTAATCAGCTGAAAATAAATCCGAACAACTTCGCAACAACTTTTAGATTATTTCTCAAAGAATTTGATGCTGTAAAAAACATCCATAATCCTTCGTTAAGTACATGCAATCCGTTGAAGTTCAGTAGCGAAGCCAATAGGGAAAACTTTAACTTGTTCGTGAAAAAGAAGAAACTTCGGAATCCTTTTATTTAAATTTTTAATTGGATAATTTTTAAAACTTTCGCACCACATTCCTGGTAAATTTTGTATTTAGGTAAATAATTCGTTTTCCTCTTCTTTTTTTTATTTTTCCTCAGACAAAAAACACGGCTCTGATTAAATTCTAATATCCTGATCCGATTCAAGAGGAAATTTTTGTTTGTCTTTTGCGGAATCCCTAGTCGATTTCTTCCAAGAACTCTCAAAAACTTCGGTTAATCTGTTGACGAATTAAGAATCTCGTATTATAAGGAAAAAGCTTTTTATGATGAAACTTGTTTAACATCATGTTTTATTTATTTGGACTGGAAATATGCAACGAAAAAACACTTTTTAGAAAGAGGAAAATTTTATTTGGTTAAATTCCCCCAAGTCACTTCCTTCATAAATCCTTCGAATTATGGAAACAATTACACATCATAATAAGAAATTGATTCGGTGTTTGCGCAAGAGATCAAGAAACAGACGAAAGTATTTTTCACTTCATATTAATCAGGTTTTGCTTATTGTGTTATTTATTTCACGACATTCAAAATGTAGTTTTTGAACAAAATGAATATTTGGTTTTCATTTTGAATCAATTTTCTCCCTACATACAGACTTTCTTTTAAAAAAAGAGTAATATCTTTGATCAAAGTTTCACAAAATAAAAAGCACAAATTAATTAGGAATTTTTAAATAATTTTATTACTTCTCTAGAACTCGAAAAAAAAAACTTCTCCCCCCAAAAAACTTAATATTTTATGCTTATTAAGAATGCGAAAATTCATTACTAATTCCAGATACCTTGCATAGTATATTTATCACTACGAACAACATATTCGTCCATCAGAAATATTCGCTGCACGAGATACGATCATTTTTTTTTGTCCCTCGTATTGTATTTTGTTATAACGTAGAGTATAATATGATATATAAATACAGGATGTCACAAAAATGCATGCACACTTTGACTAGTAAGCGAGCATGCATTGTGCATACACTAGCATAATAAATTGCTAGTGTATCTTGTTTATATATTCATCTCTAAAGGCCAGATATCTTCTCCATCAACAATAATCGCAGGACGCTACTCAAGTGGCGATTTTTTTTCCATCCATTGCATTGTATCTTTTATTACAACATAGAGCAAAATATATTAGATATAATACAGGATATCGCCATAATGCATAAAAACTTTGAGTACTGCATAAAATTTTACTAACATATCATGTTTAATATTGTTTTAATATCTTGTTTAAAAAGACAAGATATCTTGTTAGTCAGGAATATTCAAGGGACGCTACATGAGTTTATTATTATTTTATTTTGGTCCTTCGCATTGTACCTTTAATGTACCGCATTCATTAAATGTTGTGCATAATAATAGATTAGGCTTGGGAATTACAGATTATGCTTTACTGTAGATTATACTCAACGAACTATTAAAGATAATACTCTATCGTAGATTATACTCAACGAGCTATAAAAGATAATGCTCGATCGTAATGAGGACGGTGTCTCAAAAATACATACGCAATTTGGCTAAGAATTGCATAAACAATTAATATAAAATAAAGTTCTATAATGTAATTTATGCAAATGTAAATCAAGAGAAGTGTTAAAATTATTAGGTTATTCTCCAGGTGTCTGTGTGACTATAAATGATCTAGAACTATAATATATAAAATAATCTTTCATATATCCTCACAGAAAACTATCCATCCCAAATATGGATCCCACGAATATTGTGAATGTGAGAAAAGTTCAATGTGATTTCTTTATTCTGCCTATCTGTTCACCGGAATTCTATAAAAATACTCCTCGCATCGAGATCTTGAGTTTAGTTATATTAACATCCCTTTGTAAAGCAACACTAGGGCTATTTTGGGACGGACCTTGCAATTTTGAAGCGCGGTCAGATGACGAGGACGATACCTGAGCTGGCACCCCCACCCCACCCCTCTTCACATCATGCCCCACCAGCGGAGGACTTTTGGCCCTGGTGGATTTAACGTGCAGCAGACCCCCCTACACGAAGGTTCTTCGGGTCATGAAATTGAAACCATACGGCTCACGAGCCGAGACCTTACCTCCAGGCCACCGCGGCCCTCATCGAAATCTTGAATGAGTGGCATAACGCATTTTTGTAGTAAGATCAGATAAACATCTCTAGCATTCTCAAAGAAGAAAAGTATACTAATCCACACGCAGACTAGCTATATTTCTCAGTTTATTTAGGTACCTGGAAAATCAGGCTTCGCAAGGAAGTTTTGAGAAAATATTTAGACACGAATTACATACTGATTACATTTCTATCTTACCTACATATAAACTGGTCATTTAAATAATTACCTACATATAAACTGGTCATTTAAATAAAATAAAAAAATAATAACGAATGAACTGAGTTTAACATGTTTTTCGAAACAATTTGCTAAATTAAGCATAAATAAATTTAAAAAAGCTTTGTCTGCATAAATTAAAATTAAATCCTTTTCTCAGAAATTTTCTTATTCATTGTAAAGTGCACAGGTTGGCTACAAATGCACATTATAAGTAAACTATATGAGTTCCTTGGTCTAATCAAAGAAAAACATATCCAACCTTGATTTTATGCCCAAATTCGGTAATGTTTCTTGTACGACAATTTGATTGGTTAACACAATAATTACATTGTTGCTATTGGATGCGAGTCGTATTCGGTTAATGCCATATATAAACATCTCACAAAATTTTGAGGTATCGGTAGATTACCATCCTATGGTAACAATGCAAATACCACAAAAATTTACGAGATGACGCTATATGGCATTGTTAGCATGAGAGCAGATAGAAAAAGGCTCTGATAGTTAGCTATAAAAAAAATGGTTTTTTTGTATGTGTAAAACCGCGTTTTTTCAGGAAAGACACCTATATAGATAAACTTAAAAAGCAAAACCTTATCTAAATATAAATTATCATTCAAATCATTTCCGAGATACACGAAATAAATTTTATATTATATATATATATATATACACAAGAATTGCTTGTTTTGAAGTTAAGATTATATAAGTTTCCAATTTCATTTTTTATAATTCAGTAAATAATTTTGTGCATTCTTTAAATAAAAGGTCGCAGAAATGAACGATAATATTTTATTTATTTTTTCCATGACAGTAAAAAAGAGAGAGATCGACTGTTACTGGTAAAAAAACAGAGAGAGAGACTGCTACAATACATGTCGATCTTCTATTTTTATAGGTAACTGAATTTAAGTAACATATCAACATACCACAAAAAAGAACTTCAATTGTTACATTTGTACTTATTGAATATATATTTACTATTCACAAATATGGATTCCACGAGTAAAAGTCATCATATTTACTTAACAACTTTCAAAAACCTTTCTACACGCAAATTAGTTTATGATGAATCACAAAATATTTCACAACATATGAACATTTTATTGAGTCTGTAAAACTGCCTGAACTCTCCAAGGAAAAGCTGTGCCTTTATTCATTACTGATTCGGCCTTCAGATCTTCAAATTTTGATTTCTTCGACTTGATCAGAATTTTTTTAACGACACCCTACGGATATGCGCCGTGAATTTTGTTGTAACAAAAGCAGTAACAGTACGCTACTGTAAAAAGTTCCAATGATAATAAACAAAATAATGACGACAGCCATTCAGATCAAAAGAATTTCGTAAAAACTTTTCAAATAACTTTTATTTAATTAATTTATTTTTGTTTATCGTTATAGAAGCTTGCTTATATTGTCTTATATTTATATTTATGTTTATGTTACTGACTTATATTTTCGTGCAGGAATAATATTTCACGCATAGATAAAGACAAAGTTTTTCTTGTCATGTAAGAGTTAAAATTTTAAGTATTTGATGCAGAAAAATCTTAAATATTTAATGCAGAAAAATCTTATATATTTGATGCTGAAAAATCATATATTTGATGCTGAAAAATCATATATTTGATGCTGAAAAATCATATGTTTAATAGGGTTGAATTAGACGCGTGGTAAGTATCTTCTCTGCAAATAGCGTTATCTAAAGAAAATTAATAATAATTTTTTTAAAAAAATGCTCTCGGCAAATTGGAAGGCAAAGGTTGATTCTTTAACATCCAAGTTATTATCTGGAAACGTAAATTGTTGATGTTTGAAACAATCCAAATTAGGGCTTGAAAATCACTTTTCAGCTGCTAGCTTCTAAGATATTGCAGCTATCGAAATACTTTAAATACAAAAGTTGTTCGCCTTAATGAAGTGCTAATTTGGCTAGTTAGATTTATTTTTCTGTATTCAATACTAAGAAAGTTACAGCAAAATGAAAATTTCATCCCCCACCGACCATTTCCATCCCCTTTGAGTTAGATAGGCCATTGACGATCTTGTCCGAGATTTTTACATTTCTAACAACATATTCCAACCCAGCTAAAATGTAAACAAGATTGCTCTAGTTATTCAGTTCACAAGATAACATGGGCGAAGCGTATACGCATATATATGTTATAGACACTAACTGGTTTGGTTAGCATTAATAATTATTAATACTAACTGGTCATAATTAATAATAACCAAACCGATTAGTATTAACAATAACAAATTATTGACATTGACCGCAACATATATATGCTTATATATGTAAACTTTTTAATAAAAGATGGTTTGGAGTTACAGGGATCATGATCGATAAAGAATTAAAGGAATTTTCCAGAAGTCTTATTATGAGAACCATTGCAATAGGTAATCTTCCTATAGGAATCTACCTAAAATTGTACGATAAAAAAAATTATAAAAATCTTGAATGATTTAAGCAGAAAAATAATACACAAAGAACAAGAAAGCGTTCATTTTCACCATACTACTCCCTATATACGGGGAGCTACAAAACACTAATATAAATAATTCGAAATAAAAATTCATTTCCATAAAATGTGCTTTTTTTTTTCGAAAGTTTCTGCAAATTTGATCAAAATTTTCGGCACATAGTATTTTGTTAACTCCTAATTTAATATTCATGACATAAAAAAAAAATTCAATATATTTTTTTTTAAGATACCGCTTTAAGACTAAAAATTTATTGCGTGCAAGATGTTCTTTTAAAGGAACATGTAGAGTTGAGTTTTTCTTTTTTAAAAGATTTTCTCAATGATTGAAAAAAGGCCGTTTCTGAAAGAAAATATTCGCGGAATTCTTTACTTGAACTTTAAATATGGGGAATCGAAGGGCACAATGGGCAAAGTGATTTATTTTCTATGGAAGGCATTTTAAGAAACGAAAAAATACATATCTTACGTTACTAGCTATTGTGGCAATACCACTGAAAAAGTTTGAATTTGCCAATCATTTTCAGAAGAGTTTAAAAAGGAAGCAATTTTTTTTAGCCAAATATGGGACGAAATTACCTAGTTTTGCTTCTTTTCTGAAATAAATTATTTAGTTGCTAGTAACTACCTTAAAGTTGAAACTTTGTTTACTGCATATACAAAATATTAATTTAATTTTGAATTAGTTTAGTTAGTTAATTTGAATTAGTTTTTAAAAATTATAAATTAATTAGGCACATAAAAATACTCTTATAAACCTAATTAATTATCTAATTAGACTGCCTTTAAGAATATTGTTAGGATTAGAGTAAAAGCCTTGACGAAGAAAATGGTTAAATCATGTATCGATTCTCAAGAATTAGTGAAAAAGAAAATTGGAAATTTACGTTTAAATGCCAACTATGAGTACCTTAACTTAATGTTATGTAAGCATGCAAATACAGTTAATTTATCTGTAACGATCATAACTGCGTAGAATTTAAAGATGAAAATCTACGTTTTTTTTAAATTGAACTTTAATTCATAAACTATTACCTAGTAAAAATATTTAAAAACAGACTTTAAAGAGAAAATAATAAAACAAAATTAATGAAAGGAAGATATATTTACTTTGTAATAAATTGTATCAGTAAACCCGAGCGAAAATCTAACGCATTCATTCTACACACACACACAAACACAACTTTAGACATTTATTGGGTTATTGAAAATAATTATTCAACAAACTGCATACAAAATGACAGATTATTTATGTGCAAGTTTGTATGAGTTAAATGGTCTCCGTTTGTACTAAGTTTGGTCCACTGCACATAATGCTTATAAAATAATATATTCTTATAACATAAATTCTAAATAAGCAATATGTTTTAAGACAATATGAAAATGTTAAATCCAAATTTGGGGAAACTGCTATTCGCAGATACTTTACCTATCACTGTAGATTTTGTATTAGAAGAGAAAAAGGAATGTTGGCAACAGAAATGATAAAAGTTGGGGAAACTATAAATAATCTTATATCTTCCTGTTTGCAATACCAGCATTCATAAAAGAATATCATTATATGTAACTAATGCAGAAATATCAAGTAATATTTGAAGCCTAACTACTGAGAATTCAGTCATATAATAAGTTAATGAAAATGGTTACTCTAGACTTCTTACAGAACATAAATGAAGCTGCTCTAAATTAAAAACCAACCCCCAATGAAAAATCGTATTATGATATTTGAAATTGAAATAACTGTGTTAACAGATTTATATAGTAAGAAAATTCTGAAAATACTCAATGTTTGGAATATACAATGGCTCAAACAATTCAGAGTACACCTTACTTTTACTTGATAACTCCGACTTTCAATATAAATAACACATTAACGAGAAGCAAAAACATGTTTTTATTTTTACACATAATAAATGGTTTAATTGAAAGTAAAAACAAATAACAATCGACTAAAAAATTCCAAATTGAAAAATTTTAGAAGCATTTGAAACATACGCAGATTTTTATCTCAAAAAATTGAGTATACACCAATGAAATTTTCGTAATATTTCGTATTAAAAGAAAGTGTAAATATTTAGCTGCATGTATTTTGGCTTTTATACTGGCCTTTAAACGTCGTGGTACCGATTAGACTAATTTTTGGTGATATTTGAAGATATTTTACCTATTCTTCTTGCAACACTTGTTTTAAATGGGTTTTGTTTCTAATTTCGTGTTTTTGGACCACTATTTCGAGTGTGGACAACAGATATTAAATGGCATTGATGTCAGGGTACTGTGGTGGGGTGTGTAAATGCTGTTTATAATGAATAAGACACCACATTTTGACATTGCTTGCATTCTAGTCGGTGTCGTTGTACTGCTGGAAAATGAAATTTTCAACTTCATCTAAATGTTTAGCACCTTTCTTTATATTGCTGTGAAATATAGCTAAGTAAACCATATGGTTCATAATACCACTTATGAAAACTAAATTTCCTACCCCGGATGAAGCCATGCAACCCCAAATCATGAAGGAGACACTACCGTGTTTAACTGTAGGACGTAAATTGTTTGGATCGAAAGCAGTATTAGGCTTTCGCCATACAGTGCGACAGCTGTCACTGCCAAAAATGTTGAATTTTCTTACATCACTAAATATGACTTTCTTACAATGGTTATTGGTATTCAATTGATGAGTTTTTGCAAATTTCAAACGCTTTTTCTGAATTTGCAAATTGATGAACGTTTCTCTCTAACAATTCAACTTTTATATCCAGAAAGTCTAAATACTTTCGCACGGTTTCAGCACTTAACACTTCTACCTAAGATTTGAGAAATTTCTGCAGCAAGTAGAATGAACCATATGGTCGCAGCAATCTAAACGAAAGTGCTAAACATTTGGGTTTAGATTGAAATTTCATTTTTCTGCAGGACAATGATCTCAAACATACTGCATATAACGTTAAAATGTGTTGTCTTTTAAATTGTAAATAGCAGTCACACACACCACCACAGTACCCTGACATCAATGCCACTTAATATCTGTTGTCCACACTCGAAACAGTGGTCCAAAAACACAAAATTTGAAACAAAACCCTTTTAAAACAAGTGTTGCAAGAAGGACGGGCTAAAATATCTTCAAATACCACCCAAAATTTGTCTAATCGGTACCACGACGTTTAAAGGCCATTATAAAAGCCAAAATACATGCAACTGAATACTGACAATTTCTTTCTATGCAAAATATTACAAAAATTTCATTGGTGTATTCTCAATTTTTTTGAGATAAAAATCTACGTATTATAATCTACGTTTATTTCAAATGCTTCTAAAATTTTTCAATTTGGAAATTTTTTGTTGATTGTTCTTTGTTTTTACTTTCAATTAAACCATTTATTATGTGTAAAAATAGAAACATGTTTGCACGTTTCGTTAATGTGTTATTTATATTGAAAGTTGGAGTTATCGAGTAAAAGTAAGGTGTACTCTCAATTGTTTGAGCCACTGTATATTCCTGTAAAAAAAGTCATGGCAATAAATGAAATAAAAAATAGAAAAGTCAATCTATTTATACAAACCTAGTGTTATAGCTTCCACACAAAATTCTATTTCTTATCTAACATGTGCGTTAAAAAGACTCGAATCATAATCACGTGATGTAATACTCCAGAATGGAGTAAATGTGTTGAAGGCAGATGGTAAGAGATAATATCGCTATATTATGTGATTATTTGTGAAACAGATTAGCTTATTAGTTTCATTTGATATTATCTGTTTAGAATTCACTAATATTGATTGCCTGTTGTTGGAATTCTGATCAAAATTCAGGCTCTAAAAATAAGGAAATCGGTTCATCGCTTTAAGTAGGATGTCTTTAGTTACATATTATCTGTAAAAAGGAGTTGTAGATCTCAAATTATTTTAAAATATAACTTTTTTTCAAAAAGGCAATTAGATTTCCGAAATAAAAAGTTTATGAGATGTTGGAATAAAAAGAATCTCCCAAGATAATCAATAGCTATCTTCATACATGAAAACTAACAACAATGGAATGAGCAAGGAAAAGCGATTTGTTCATTCATTTTCTTCTTTATAATTTCTTTAATTCAAATGAATATTATTTGCTGATGTGAAAGGATATTCCAAAGTATTTAGCATCTCTCTGCTAGAATTTTTAGAATGGTCTATCAATGCTATACACTTCCTGCCTTACTGTACATTTAGGCTCAAAAACTTCGGCTGAAAAACATGCAAATACAATAGAGAGAAGCACTGAAATGGCGAGGAAAATATTTTTGGAACTCGAAACGAATGTCTCTCTAATACATGCTGAAAAATCCGAGATTATTTGCTTCAGGCGATAGTGCTCTTACATTAAAGTTCGTTTGACTTCCATATAACTTTTAGCCTCTTTAAGTCTTTTGAAGAGATACTCATGTTTTCACGTATCGTTCGAAATTCTGGTTTCAAGCCGATTTTATAAAAATACAAAGTATTAA
This sequence comes from Argiope aurantia, assembly GCA_026543865.1. Taxonomy (NCBI): domain Eukaryota; kingdom Metazoa; phylum Arthropoda; class Arachnida; order Araneae; family Araneidae; genus Argiope; species Argiope aurantia. The sequence goes on along the minus strand of JAPMOR010046900.1, from coordinate 69,045 downwards.
ATTCAAGCAATATTATTTTTATTACATCTCGCTTATCATTCTTCTCATCATAGCTTTTTAAAGGAAATGTATCATTGATAACAAATTGAGAATTAAGCATATTTGTCAAATTTCCGAGATATTGTTTATGAATTCAGCGACAAATATAAAAAAAATTATAAAACAAATTTATTCTTGTGTTTTTATTCACTTACAGCCGTTGCCTAATTTATCTGAGTACAAAAAGGGATTATAAGAAATGAAATGTTATTTTAGAATAATTGAATTAAGAGCAGAGACGAGAAATTTAAGAAGATTAAAGATAATAAAAAAAACTGGTTTGAAAAAAAGAATAAAATTAAACCTAAAATATTTCAAAAGAAAAAAGGCAGGATTTCAACTTTCGTCTTGTTGTTTATCTAGAAGATGAAAAATAAATTTTATAGAAGAAGCGACAGTATTAAACAACAAGAGATGGGAGATGATGGGAAAACTAATTATTAAGATATGGAATTACAAACATCAAAAATATTTGTTGATGAAAAAACTATTGATGTTACTGTCCTGCCTACCAAAAATAATTATCATACTTCGCCACCATAATGATATAGAGAAAAGAAAATACGAACACGATGGCAATCTATTTTTAAACGATACTTCTAGGAAAAGAGATAATTACACTTATGAATTTAATATTTTACATTTTGTTAATATTAATAGTGTTTGTTAATATCCGTGTCTTTCATTTGCTCCGAAAAATATCAAGATTCAGCTATATTAAATATCATATATATATATATATATATAAAGAGCTGAGTTTCCTTACTGAATCAGTGAGTTCAGTTTTCACACAACTGCAAGGAAACTGACAATAGAATTTTTCACTGTATCGTTAAACGCTTAACGCTGCACACAACAAAACTTATTCAAGAGTGAAAGCCATTATCATTTAAGGGTTAAATGAATCAAATATTTATTATCCAAGCCAAATCCTTTTAAAGAAACAATTATCCATTGCGGATATGTACCATTGCAATGCAAATGCTCTGAATAAGAAAAGTCAAATCTGCAACAACAAAAAAAAGTTGATAAGCAATTTCTTTGGCAGGACCACCATGTATCTAAGCTATCATTAAGATTGGCAAAACGATTAATCAACGGATGTTTCCCTCTCTTCCTGTTATCCCCTTTAGTGGGCAGCAAATCAATTATTCCACGGGGTTATTTAACCAAACAAACATCACGCACTTCTTCATAGTCATTAATAAACCACAAAACGGGCCCCCCTCCCAATCCTTAACCCTTTACCTCCACGAGTAGGGCGTAGTCTTGCCCCGCGAAAAGTACGAGGAAGATTTGTTCTCCTTTAGTCACGGTTGCAGTCATTTGTCTGCGCTGCTGTCAGTGCGAAAATCTCGGGAGATTAATTCTAAGCGATACGTTGAAGCTCGCTCGCCAGCTTGAGTGTCCATCACTATCGGCCTATGTGGTTGAGGCTAATAAATCTCCGCACTGGAGCGTTCTCACGAGAGGCTTTAATCAACCCCAGCAGAGACGCCTTTTTACAGGCGAGACAAAAATGGCGGCCGAAAAGCATGGCCCAGACATCTGAATATAAAGTAAAACATACATCGATCTTTATGATGACAAAATTCAAGGACTCGCATCAACGCTTTGCAATCATAGTTCAGTTAATTTAATGAGGCGTGCAGAAATCTAAAAGGAACTAAAACTTTAAAATGCCAATCAACGCGAATCATCAGGAACTATTTATTAGTGACAACCAAAGTTCAAAATACATCGATATTTATGAGGACAAAATTCAAGGACCTGCATCAATGCTTCGGCATCATAGTTCAGCTAATTCTGACGCGTCGTCTTTCGCGACTACTGTTCGTCAAGGGCATGCAGTTAATACACAAGTATTAATTTTCTTTACCATTCTACGAAACACAACTCTCATAAATAAAAACCTGAGCACTAGTATAGTTCACGGCCTTGCCCAAGGTCTACAATTTTATGGGAGGACAGATGGACAACACCTTTATTAGACGGTATGCGAAACCGATTCTTGCTATTCATTATTACTGAACTAAATCCCATGATCAGGTATTGTTAAAATGTTATGTAGAATTACAAATTTCATTTCTGATTTTACGAACAAGTACGGATGGCACACAGGATTTTATTAGAAACATTCTGTTTTCTCTCCTATCTGAATTTACATTAAAGTACTTTCAAATATCAAAAATATTTTGTTTTTAAGATAAGACCAATTAGAAGCAAGATCATACCAACTCTTCATTTTTATAATGATTCGGATAGAAAACTTATGGGTGAGATTTTTATATTGACCCTGCTTTTAAGAATTGATGTTTCACCACACATACAATCCACATTGTTTAGAAAGGGGCATTTACTTACATCATTAACATTTTATGGATTTTTGCATTGCTATCATGCATTTCTACATTTTTTGAAAATCAATGTACATGAAAATCCTCTACTCTGTCGTGCTGTCATAATAACTGATATTCTAAATAAATAATGCATATTTTTTTATGATTATTACCTCGCATTAATTTTTTTAGTTTCACTTTTTTATAGCAAGAAAATTTTGTAGCTTTCTACAATGGATTCGCCCACTTTCTTATGATTCTTAGGTAAAGAAAGTGATAATTTTAGTTTATAAAACAAAAACAAAAACAAAAAAAAGAAAATTCATTTTCCTAAAACAAATATCCCAGCCACTTTATGCAGAAACTTGCAAACAAAAATCAAATCGTGCATTATAGAATTGTAAAGGAAACCAGATGTTCAATGTGTATAAAATTAAACATTGAAGGTTTTGAGAAATTTCACAGAATCTGATTCAGCTGTCCTATTAGCCATTTGTTTATTATACAAATAGCTCAAGCGTGTCTGGTCTCTATTGAAAATCAATTCTGATTCTTTTTATATGCAGGTGTAAACTTTGAAAAAATAAAACATGAGAATAACTTTTGTTATTAATTCAATTTTCTGGTAGAGTTCATCTTAATTTGAAAAAGATATTAAGAATAAAATCGAATCAGATATATTTTACAGCATTCTTTCTTTTAAAAAAATATTCAAAGATTTCATTATTTCGCTTTTGGACACTAACCATATCAAATAAGTTTTCTGTTTGCTTTGTTGAAATCAGCCTTCATGATTCGACGTCGAAAATTCTTTAATAGACACGAAGAAAAGGTAAATTAAAACGTTCGACTTAGTAGAAGTGTAGACTACTGAGTATAAAATTTAACAAAAACCATTATGTAAACACCGTGGTATGCAGGAGTTCGAAGTAACTTTAAAAATCAATAATTCGCGAAGAATAAAGAAAAATGCCGTCTGTTTAGAAAAAACAACGGAAATGAAACTAGATTCCTTACGTGAAATTAGCATTTATAAGTACCAGTTTATACAATTGGTTGGTTTGGGATTGGTGGATTTTTTAGGATAAGACATTAGGTGGTTTGGGATTGGTGGATTTTTTAGGATAAGACATTAGAAGGATTTACAAACGTTCAACAAGTCGTAGTCCATTTAAAAACAGAGATGTAAGACATGGAGTCAGTGTTACAACTTATACAGTGTTAAGTAACATTTCTGTGTGTCATCCACCATTCAGAAGTCAAGTTATCAGAAAAGAAATCATGCTTTTAATAGCATTAAGTGTCAACCTTCTTTCAGAAATAGAGCTGTCAGAGAATAAACCAGGCTTTTCAAAGAATTAAGTACCATTTCTGCGTGTCATCTCAGAAGTAGAGCTGAGAAACAAGGATCCCCCCCCCTCCCTCCTTTCACAGTATTAAACATGTCTGATGGCGTGACAGAATATGAACAATCAAACTGCAGTTAAATACCGTTAAATAGTGTGAGAATTGAACTTCGTAATTGAGAGAGAGATTGGAAATATCTTTAAATATACTTTTACAACTTGTATCTTGCAATTGAAACTTTACAGAGCATTTACAACCTGTATCTT
>JAPMOR010046900.1:16225-42414 GCA_026543865.1 Argiope aurantia | reverse complement strand
TCAGAATACCTCATGATGTTTGAATACTTTACACTTCAGAATACCTCATGATGTTTGAATACTTTACACTTTAGGATTCCTTTGATATTTAATGAATGAATCACTTATATTGTACATTGGAATAGAAAATATGATTTTGTTGCTTTCATTTTTTTATCTAATCCTTTATCAAAATGGAGATAGGCATTAAAAAAATTCAGGGTTGTATGGGAATGTTTGTGTAAGACAGCCTACTTAATACATCTTAAGTCATCACTTATTTGATGCTCTTATTTGTAGCATTATAATAAATTAATTGAAAACAATATTTTGATACAATATACATTTGTAAGGAAGTATAATGCCACCGTGTAGTGTGAAATAAGAAGAATTGGTCTCAGTTGAGATACGAGCCAGTGAACATGCACTCAAATTCTCGTGACTAAAAATTAAATATTAACTGATAATCTAAATGTTTATTATTATCATGTTTACTTTTAAATGTTCTGTGTTTGTGGTAATGAATGATTAGTTTTAATATAGCAAATTCATCTGTTTTTAAATAACTAGTAGGTGTCATTTTTAAAAGCGGACAATATTCATCCTAAAATCGGAACGGTTTTTTTTTTTTTTTTTTTTTTTTTTTTTTTTTTTGTCTCGAAAAGAATGGAATGATCAATATTTTTCTTGGAAGGAATCAATACTCCTAACTCAAAAACTTAAACTATAAGCTAATTTTGGAGATAATATATTAATTGGAAAATAAATGTCAGCTGAAGTGAACTAACCGCTATATTTTTCTCTGTCAAAGTTAAATGTATTCTGACTTATTGTGTTCAATTATTAGGGTGAAAGTCAAGTTATTTATATGTGTAATGCATATAAAAAAATTTTTTACTGCACAAAAGCTTAGTACAAATATTCAGGATCGCAGTTTTAACTGACACGATGTAGAATTTTTCCGAAAATAATAACACTAATATTTCCTACTTATAACATTAATGTTGTCTTATTAATTATCAACTTCTACGGCGAATGATAAATGATACGACTTCTTTCTTACTAACCTCCAAATAGTAATTAAACCAAAATGCGAAACAGAAAGACCAAAGAATCGAATTAAATGAATAACAAAACAATCTTAGGTTAATTTACATGTGCCACAAAGAACCTATGAATAAAGCAATCTGCAAAATATTTTAATATTTATTTTAAATTTTATAAAACTAATGTTGTTTTATTAATTATCAGCTTCTACGATGAATGAGAAAGGATAAGACTTCTTTCCCGTTAACTACCAATGAGTAAGTAAACCAAAGTTTGAAACAGAAAGATAAAAAATAAAAAAAAGAACAGAATTAAATAAACAACAAAGCAATCATCGGATGATTTACACGCGCCAGACAGACGTAACAACGAAGCAATATGCAAACGATTTTAACAATTCAACTCTTCTTGTATTTATTTATGTATTTATTTCCTTTTCAGAAAAGTAATATCAGCAATAATTAAGATAAAATTTGTTATTCTGGATTAGAATTCTATGAAAAATTAAATCAATACTAAATTTATTACAAATATTGTATTCAATGCATAAAATGATGTAATGCATAAAATTTTATCAGTAAAAAAAATACGACTCTGAAGTATAAAAACAAACCATTGCACATTCATAAACTTCGTATGATTTACCGAAAAATTAAAAAAAAACTTATATGGTCATGCGTAACCATATGATAAACAAGGATATGGAAAATAGAAAAAGAAAATGATTTCGCATGATTATGAAAATAAATTTAGTACATGAAACATTCTATACTAAATCAGATGCTTGGCAACAATTTTCATACAGACTTCGTGAAAACTTTAGAAAGTTATATTTTATACATAGTTTTAATTTTTATATCGACTTTTAATTCTTTAAAGTATAGAATTCTAAACTGAAAAATGGAAGCCAATGAATATGCAAACATAAAAATGTCTTAAAACTACATAATAGTGTTAATGAAAGACGGCGCGCATTCGACAGAAGTCAGAAATCCATTTCGGTTGCTTCTTTTCATTTTTGTTTCGGCTTTTCAATATGCAAGTAAATTCATTTTTAACTACTTCAGAAACTCTGCCGTTTTATTTGTCCATTAGAGAAAGTATCCGTTTTCTTTCAAGTTCTTTACTTTGAAATGAATCTAACTGGCTTCTGTTTCGAACTAATCAATGGAAACACTTTTTAGAAAGTCGGATATCGATTTTTAATAGTTGAATCAAATACAATGTTTTAACAAAACAAATTGGCAATTTAATTTGATAATAAGTAAAGAGAAATTGAAAAAAGCACCCTCTTAAAATGCGACATGTACACTAAATACAATATTTAAAAAAAAAATCAAGAAATGCTTTCAAGATAATATTATAGATAATATTTAGAATGCAGAATTGATTTCTATTTATTCCCATACGCATCATTTTGAACATTACATATATAAGCGAATTTAATTTTAAAAGGTTTTAAAAATGCACTTTAATAAAAGCGCTAAACAGCAGATCTTCTTTCATTTTAATTTTATTTTCAGCTTTTTAAACTTGAAACCTCTTGCTTCTCAAACTCGCTACAGAGGGCGCCATGAGCATCGAATCAAAATTTAATGTCATTAATGATTAATTATTTATTAAGCTACATAAAATATTAAAATATATTAAAGCCCCATTCGCATGTCTTTCAATAGACTAACATTAAGCGACATATAAATAGATTTATGATGGAAATTTTAGAAAATTACTTTCAGATTATTTTAAAAGAAAATTTTTAAAGTGTTTCAAAGCTAGTACATTTAAAATTACTATACATTTTTAAAGACAATAATTAAATTTTTAAATAATCATCATATTTTTATCATGAAATCGTGAAAGAATAATATTTTTAATGCCTCTCTAGAGTACTAACTGGGTATTTCTTATTTCATCCGATTCATTTGCATGCAGTATGACATTCAATTAAAAAATGCATCGTCGTCTGCATTGCTGATTGTCTCCGAGTGTAAAATACAGCATTATGAATCGAATTAAGTCCATTGAATGTTTTTCCACCGGTACTTTGATAAATAAAATAAGTTCAAAGTTTTTCATTAAAGCCTATTGCGTCTTTAGAAGAAAGCGGTATAAATCCTTCACATTCCATTTCGTCATCATTTCACTTCAGATCATACTATTTATCTTTATTTGCTGTGAACAATTCAGATGTCAAGATATCGGAATCACCGTTTATATGTTCCTCGAAATTGATATCAAAACAAGCGAGGAAAACTACGTATAACAGAAGTTTTGCTTAGTATATACGAGGTATTCTATCATTATAATGGCTACAATTCAGTCGGTACTGTAATAAAATTACTTATAAATGAGAAATGTATAAGCAATACTGTACTATATTGTAATCGTGAATGCATAAGTATCTAAAATTTCAATCTCCTAGAACGTCAAGAAGTGAGTAAAAACGCAACTGCCAAATTCTACCTTTACAAATATGAAACAAATCAAGTGTTTAACAGTATTTATAACATTCGCGTATAATATATTCAGCCTAATAGAGAAAAACAATATCGCGTGGAAATTTGAAAAGATGGAGTGCCAGCTCAGGAGTCGGCCCTGTTAACTGACCATGGTTCAAAACTACTAGGTCCTTCCCAAAATACCCATCATGTTACTTCAAAATGGGACGTCGATATAATTATATTAAACTAATAGCTTATTCAGAACCTTTCGTAAAATATTTAGCATTTAGAACGAAAAGAAAAGGATTACTTTTGTATGATTAAGCGAGCCAATTGATCGTATTTTCTTTCAATCAAGTGAATATCAATAAAGAAAGGATGAAAAACAATATTTATAAAATATTGATAAACAAATTTGTAGGATTCGTTTGCTCTTTTGGATTTTTTTTATTCCAATGAAGATGCTATTTGATTCTCTTTTTAAAATCAAAATCTAAAACAGGTTCTCATTTTATCTTTTAATAACGGAACTGTTTTCCTTGCGATTAAAATTAACAGATCACCTGAAACCATCATTATTGAGGTAATAGTTATATTAAGTTTACCTGAAGTTTACTTAATATTGCAACACCTCTTTTCACTTTATAATTTTACTAAATTCAATTTTGGTTTGCTTATAAACTGTCAAAATGTTCATTAACTTTGGTATAATTTTTTTTGTCAATTATAATTTAATTCTAATCTTAAAATGACATTTTTGAAAAGTATTCGTATAACTTTTTCAATTAAAATACTTAAATAAAAAATTAATTGATTCTACTAAACCTCGGGAATTCATTTAGATTTTATCAGCTGTTAGAAATTTAATAGAAAATCTGGTATAAAAATTTTAAATATTCTAATAAAAATATAAGTTATTTCTTTTTTTTACGCAAAATTTAGCATGAAATTTATATTAAAAATAGTTTTAAAATCATTTTAAAATCAAGCAGTGTGTTTGTTGTTTAAAGACTAAAGGCTTCGCATTACTTGTCAAAAAATAAAGTAAATATTAAAATGAAGTGAAATGAATTTTAAATGTTACCAAAATGTTCCTTTTATCGAAGAATTGCTGATAGTGTTCATCAATATGTAATGTCAACAGTTTTAAATTAATTGAATAAATGAGTCGCTTCTCTTAAAATCATATAAAATTGAAACGTGTAATATGCATAAATAGCGACTTATAAATAAATAAATAAATAAACAGAGTCTTACTAAGTACGATGAGATATAAAATTCAGAAATTAGTCAGTAAAAGTTATAGGATAATAAATAGGAGAAGGGATAGAAGATTCATTTTATAAGTGGTTTGTATACGTTAAACAAAAATGAAACCCATGGAAACTTTAATGCATGCATGGGTAGCTGCAAGCAATAAAATTGCATACAACTTTTAAACGTGATTAATAACATATGCAAATATAAAAACTTGACAATTTTTATACATATTTTGATAAAGACGAGCAGTGGATATGACATTTATGTCTATACTACAGGTATCTATATTATAGTTAGAAAAGTTGATTTTTTCAATTTCTGAGACGGCAAAAATAACTTTTTACTTCCTCACATATGATGTAGACAAAAAAAGAAAGTATTGTAATCATCAGTTTCATTTTGTAAATGGTTTATGGACGTAAAACAAAAATGAAACCCGTGAAAGCTTTAATGCATACATGAAAAGTTGCATGCAATAAAAATGCATACAGTTTTTAAACATGGATAACATATTCAGACATAAAAAAACCTGATAATTTTGAATCATATTTTAGTAGAGACAAGAAGTGATATGATAATTATTTCTATATTATAATTACAAAAATTGTTTTTTTCAACTTCTACGACGGCAAAAATAACTTTACTTTCTCACATAAGAAATAGATAAAAAAAAGTATTGTAATCATCAGTTTCATTTTGTGCATGTTTTATGGACGTAAAACAAAAATGAAACTCGTGAAAGCTTTAATACATACATGGAAAGTCGCATGCAATAAAAATGCATACACTTTTTAAACATGATTGATAACATATGCAGACATAGAGTGTATAAAAAACTTTACAACTGCTATAAATATTTCGATAGAGACAAGCAATGGATATGATATTTATATCTATACTATAGTAACTTATAGTTACGGAAGCTGACTTTTCCAGCTTCTGTAACAACAAAAATAACTATTTCCTCATATATGAAATATACAAGATAGTCATCAAAAAATTGGACCACGAAACTTAAATAAATCTTCTTCGAAACTTTAATAATCAGTCTTTACTCCAAATTAGAAGATTTCTATCATATTGTGAACGAAACCTATTTAGAAAAAAAATTGTCTGTCCATACAAGTGAATTTAACAAATAAAGAAACATATAAAGTTAGATCGATAAAAATTTGGTGTATAGTTTTATCATCTGAAGTGCAAGTTCGGACCATTTTTGAACCCAGTCTGTCAACGGGTTAACGATCCATACGTCTATACATTCACACGCATGGAAACATGTTAACTGTAAAGCACAAAATATAAATGAAAACTAATATGTGAACTTTATTAGTTGTGTATCAAATTCCGAGTTCAATCGATCGAAAAAGAAGCGTCGAAATTGCACACTCGGTTTTCTTCTCTGTACTAAGAAGCACAAAATGTTCATGCGTGGAACTCTAAAAATAAAACTCCGAACGCTCGTGGCCTTCGCAGGCTTGCCCCAAAGACCACAATTTTTATACTAGGGATGGAAGATAATACTTTTACCAGAAAATATGAACAAATGGAAAATTTTGAAAAGATCTCTTACGCTGGTTTAATTGTATGCCGTAAAATGAACCTGCGTTTCTATAAAAATTGAACGATGCCTTTGTGTGTGTCCCTCAGCTCCTACTTATGTGGCCCGTGCTAACCTTATGTAACTTTATAGGGATAACGCAATTTAAATATGACCTTCTTTAAAGACAATTTGAACTTTCTATGCAAATAGAGGTATTTAAATAAATTTCATTCGACTGAAGCAATTAAATTCACTTCACCTACCAAGAGGCCTCAGTTGCCTCATTGTAAGGTCTAGAAAATCGATTCCATTGAAGAGCCGCATGTAAGCGGCTATGACGTATGCTTATTCCATCGGGACCAAATGCTCGACTGCTAGTAAAACGCGAAAAGGTGGAGAAGAGCCAACTGAGGTGTCGTCCTCGACATCTGACCTCTGCTCAAAAGTCTGCAGTCAATCCCAAAATAGCCTTTGTGTTGCGTCAAAATGAAATGTTAATAACTAAACTAAACATTCAACTTAAAATCAAATTTTACCAGTTTAACTCTGAATATTTATCTAAAGAATTTTATAATTTTTGTAGAATAATTATGGATACTATAAATACCTAATAATAAACTTGCAAACAAGCGGGGCGTTTTTTGTATTCAAAAATATTTTTTGAGTATAAAAAATATTTTTGTACTCAATATATATTTTTGAGATATAATATTTGTATAGTAATAATAATAAATATTATACAAAAATATTTATTAAAAAGTAATAATAAATATATTTTTGTCTTATAGAGTTCATAAAATAAATTTGTGCATTCTATATAGGTAGATGAATTTACTTCATTCAATTAAAAGACTAAATTCGCTTTATTCTAAAAATTGAATTAATTTACTCAGTTAAAAATATTCAAATTCAACTCGGAATATTTATCTAAGAAACTATTATTTTAGTTCAATAGTTTTACATTATATAAACCTTATTAATAAGCTTGTAAGAAAGCAAGAGTCATTTTTTTACTCATAAATATCAATAGAGTTCATACAATTAAAAGTTGACTTGCCGTTAAAATAGATTGATGCCTTCTATATAGCCAGATAAATTTAACTTTTATTTCATTCAATTAAATAATTAAACTCACTTCCTCGAACTAAAAACTAAATTTCCCTCATTCAACTAATAATATTCAGATTCAAATAGGAATATTAACCCCTTCCGATTATATGACGAGTATAGCTCGTCACTGGTTTTTCATACCATATAGCACAATGACGAGTTACACTCGTCATACGACTAAAGTTATTGTTGAATATGATAATAAATTTGGTTTAAAATTCCTAGTATACTGAATCCGGCAGCTCTTTTATTACCTATGTTGATACCATAGATAACCACCACATATTGTTTACCATCAGATTGTCTTGGTACAATTTACGGTCATCTTGTTGTTAGTCAGTGGACTTCATTCTTATAAACATTTAGCGAGAACAACTGTCTTACTCAAGGAAAAACATGCTGTGAAATAATACCGTAAAATTAGGCACTCATCCGAAGTCATTGGTGGTTTTTGAAAAATTGTTGAATATGAACTTACAAATTGCAATTATATCCACATCAATAATATAATTTTAATTAACAATATGCAAGAATTATAAAATGTACTAATAAAAATTAAATGGTTATTTCATGCACAATTGGTCATTATTAAATCTTACTGGAAGGGATAAAAACTAATAATATTATCCCTTTCCAGAAGATGCGAGCAATATCGAAACAGCATAATGTTCATGCACACAAATAAAATCATTTTATTTTACTCGAAAATATAATTGTTGAAGTTCTATAGAGTTCATACAATTAAATTTGACCTATTGCCGACACAGATTGGGGCCTTCTATGCAACCAAACGAATTTAAATTCATTTCGTCCAACTAAACCCCCATTTATCCAAATATCGAATAATCACATTTGGAAAATCTCTCTCCTTCACGTTACCTAGTAACCGATGTATGAAAATTTATTTCATTACACGGCGACATTTTAACATGAATGAAAATTCATTATTTGAAATCAAAGCGCTCGCCAAAGCTGTGAAATTCGCATTCGATATTCACTTAACAAAGTTAAGAGGATTGGTATAGACTAGGCGGATTAAAATGCTTCGCGATTCATGAGCTGGAAGTGGTTTAGTCACTCTTATTGTAATCTTGAAGCTCTGAATTCTCTGTTCTTATCAATTTTCGAAATAAAGCAACTTTCCTGCGTAGCATTTTATTGATAAATTGTATAGCAGTCGATTATTCGAAATTCTTAGGTGTCGTTTAGAATGTTTTTAACCTGATTGTTGTGAACTTTTTCTGCTATTTTTGTTCCTCAGATCGTGATTGTTGATAAATATTATTTGCATATAAGGTAAAATGGCAATGAGTTCAATTTATTTTAGTTATATTAACGACCCGTTTTGACAGCAACACTAGGGGAATTCTGGACGAATCTCGTGACTTTGAACCGCGATCAGATGACAAGAACGACACCTGAGCAGGCATCTTTCTCCAAAATTAAGAGGATTGGTATAGACTAGGCGGATTAAAATGCTGCGCGATTCATGAGCTGGAAGTGGTTTGGTTCTTCTTATTACAATCTTGAAGCTCTGAATTCTCTGTTCTTATCAATTTTCAATATCAAATGTTCATCTACTGTTTCTGTTGATTGTTTCAGCGTTTGTAGTGCTTATACAGAATGAAACACAAATAACATCACCTCGAAAAATATATGCGCTTTTCAAAGTAAGTTATTCAGACATTCTATATTTTCCTGGTAAATATTGCGAATCGTCGGCTTAAATTTTCGATTATCTTTAAGGAAAATTTAAATCATAAAGTAACAAGTACTTCTTCGCAAAGAAAAACATATCGCCTTGTAAAATATGTTACATCAAAATATCTTACTTTTCCTGGTTGAACATTGCTTTATATACATTTTAGTGCAATTAACAGGATACGTTTATAACTAAATAGGAAATGTTCATTTAGATTATTAAATACAAAACAAATAAAATAAAGACACTTTAATTTTGCAACTTTTAGAAGGAGTTCAGATGTCCACAAAGTTAAGATATCTACTACCTTACATGTTTGAATTCGATATAGTAGGATAAATATCATGATACATAATTTCTATCATTTTTGGTAGAATTAACCCCTTCGCAAACCTGAAGGTCAAAAGGCCAATTTGTCAGCAATTACTATAGGTTTACTCACCATTTAGAAGGTAATAAAATAAAAACATGCTAATTGTGTAATTTCTGGAAGGTTTTCTAGTATTTACAAAGTTAAGAAATCTACTAACTCACTTGTTTAAATTCGATATAGTAGGATAAATATAATTATACACCATTTCTATCATTTTTAGCAAAATCAACTCCTTCACAAAACTAAAGGTTAAAGGTCAATGTCAGCAATTATTATCGGTTTACTCATCATTTAAAAAGTAATAGGAATAACAAATGAAATTAACGCACTTTGGATCTTAAAATAAGACATCAGATAAAAGTTAATCTTATACTTGATTGAAACGAGATGATATATTTCATTTTATAACTGGAATTGATATCTACAAAATAGTATCCAGAAAAAAGGGTATCCTAGAAATAAGTACCTACAATCTTCACTTGATATCCCAATGCGGATAATAATAAAGTTAACAAGGAGATTAGAAATACAATACATGATGTCGTATGCCCGCGATCTGGTGATGCACGATAGTTGCCCCTGCATGGGAAAACAAGCCTCGAATGGCGGATTGCATGCAAGCGTTAATACCTCCGGCAGTCGTTTTTCATATTTATTGAAATTTCTGAAAAGCACGAAATGATATTTTCATGAATAATTTGTACACCTGTTCTACTTCTAATATACAGATTATATCTAAATATTTATTATCTTATTTAAATATGTTCAGAGTGTGTTTGGGATTGAATCACTGACCAAAAACTAAGATTGGTTACTTTCTTTCCTTCATAGATTATTTTGTGTATCTATATGCTGTTGAAAATATCAGAAAATAATAGTTTAATCTACAAAATCTATTAAAGATTTTATCTAACCTGCAAAGAGAAATGGCACATACTAAGACCTAAAATTGGTCTGTTGCTTTCCTCCGTAGGTATTTGCGCATAGGTATATTATAAATTCAAATTATTTACTTTTTAAAATTAATCCTAACTACTTAAAATTCAAACTTCAAATATTCTTTATTGCAATTTCAAAATTACGTGAACTTTTGGTTTTTCCCATTTTAATTGTTTTAAACTAATGTGCAGCCCGTTCTCTAGTTTTAATTTCAATCCTATTCGAAATGGGGATTTTCCCATCTGAGCTCTTAAAAGCTGCCAACTGCCTTTTTCGCTCTTTCTAATTTAAATCTTCACCGGTGAAGTGTGCGTTATTCTAGATAACTCATGGCTCGGACACACTAAAAGTTTTATCTTTAAGACAGTAAGAAACAGCACTTCAATTTAACATAAATTGTTAGTGACTTTTCGTCTGCATTGCATTTTCTTCAAGATGATTATGCATCACTTCATTGTTATTTATTATAAATATAATTAAAAGTATTCGGAAATAACATTTCAATCTGCACTTCAAAAAGTATTCGGAAATAACATTTCAATCTGCACTTCAAAAAGTATCAGGTAATATTTTAATCTCCTATAATTCAAGCACATATCAATAACTGAGCCTAATAACTTCCTATTTTCAAGTATACTATTGAATATAATCAGGATATGACGATTAAGTCTGCAAAAGAACTTCTCAACAGTGCAAGTTTTTTTTTTTTTTAATTTTTGCAGATTGCAAAAGGTCAAAAAATTGTGTCTTCCGATTGTTTCTATTATTAATTCACAGATGCTCATAAAAATAAGCAACGGAATGTATTAATTGAGGAAACAAATCAGAGTTCATCATTTCAAAAGTTTATCAATGCATTGTTTTGTATATCCTTTCATGATGTTAAAATAAAAAAAATTGATAATAAATCTTTAAATTAATCTCTTCAGGGACAAATCTGTTAAAGTGATTTATTTATATTTTTTTTTGCTTGTCTATATTTTATCTGATTTATATTGGCAACATTTTCGTAAGACAACTAAAAAATCTGAAATATTTTTTCTGAACCCCCAAAATTTTTTAATGTTTTCATTAAAAAATTACCAAAGTTTGGCAAAAAATAAAAAAGTTCTGTACGAACACATATTTGATCAATCACCTCAGATCAATAATCTTCAAATTGCTGTTTAATCATCTCTTAAACGATTTATCAGTTGAAATTTAAAAATATTTTCCGCACAAAATTTATAGAAAAATTTTAAA
This sequence comes from Argiope aurantia, assembly GCA_026543865.1. Lineage (NCBI taxonomy): Eukaryota > Metazoa > Arthropoda > Arachnida > Araneae > Araneidae > Argiope > Argiope aurantia. Next base: position 30,778 of record JAPMOR010046900.1, on the reverse strand, counting down.
GTCATTTTCCACACTAAAACCTGTAAGGAGGGATAATCATTTTGAAAATTACTAATTTACTTTGAAAGTTTCAACAAACTGTAATTTTCTGTCTTGCAAAAAAATGTTCAGCATACTTTACCCTTCAACTGGTATATGAAACTTCTGAAAATTAATCACTTATTTGAATGTAAAAATTGAGTTATAAATATGTAGTTAAATATTCATAGTTTAATCTCTCATTAGGGTAAGTTGGTACTCCACCCCACCCCCCTCAAAAATTCTGAAATTTAAAAAAAATATTATAATATCTTTGGTATTGTTCCGACATTTAACAATAATCACTTGATTTCCTGGTTAGAAAACTTAAGATTTTAGCATTTTAATTATAATGATAATTATTTTCATTTAATTGAGAGCATCTCAGATATTCTCAGATTACCTCATAATGAGGCAGCTATTTAAATTGTTTGGTTTAAAGAGACAGTTATTTAATTTTCTTAGTTTAATGAGACGTTATTTATTTAATTTGTTTAGTCCAATGAAACAGTCGTTTAGTTATTTAATTTGTGTTGGTTAATCCTTTTTCACTTGTTCTATGTGAGTACACATACGAATGTGCATGTGTGCGAAACAATAGAAATTTTTTTTTCAGTTATCATTGTATTTATTATAATCCTAAAGCATTATTTTCAAAAACCGCTTATAAGTCCAAGTTGTTACGTTAAGTAAATTTTGTTAAAAAGAATTAAACTTATTTTTAAAAAATTAAGAGAATTTGAAACTAAATTAAACAGAAAAATCTAGTTCTTTTTCTTTTGTTTTAGAGATGAAAAACTCTCAACTACTCCGAAATCATCATACAAAAATGCTCTCTCTACCTGACTACTTCCAACATGTCATTACGACACAAACCTACAAATTGACATTTAATTCATCTTTTATAATTTCAATATTTTTTTTCAGAATGAAGTTCCCAGTAAAAAAAATAGTAAATAAGTAAGTAAAATCAGTTTTTATTCAAGAATGAAAAGTATAGAATATTTATTCTTATCTACATAACAATACGTACTTTTATTGCTATAATAAAGGAAAACATTGAAACAAACAACAAAATTCTTATTTGCTAAATTCTTAGCAAATTTATATTTTATCGTTTAGAAAGTTTTATTTCCCTATGGAGATTTAGAAGTTCCGGATATCAAATGTATGAATCATTCTTTCTGCTAGAGAAAATTATTTATTATATTAAGAAAAAGACGATGAATAATTTCAATTCTTATTCAAGAGCGGAACATGTAGAATATTCATTCTTATCTAAATAGTGATCCTTAATTTTTAACACGTTAATAAAAGAAAAGCATTAAAAACGCAACTTTATTTTCTGATTTAAATTTCAGTAAATTTATATTTTATCGTTTGGTTATTTTTATTTCTCTTTGGAGACTAAAAGCCGAATTTCAACGAATGAATCATTCTTTCTGCCAGAGAAAAGTATTTATTATACTAAGGGAAACTAATGGAAAATATAAAAATAAATTGGTTCAGTGTTATTCGCAGTTGGAATATTCCAAATGTTTAAATGTAGAGCGCACAATTTTCCATTTTGAAATTTGTTACTGTAATAACTCAGCGTTTATTTTTAATGCAGGTAAATATAATTTATTATTATTTCTTATAAGTTTCTTTGAACTTCAGAATACAGGAAATAAATTTGGCAACATTTTATATTATTCTAATAACAATTTCTTATAAACGAATAATGTAGCTCGTTACAAGTTTTCGGGCATACACCTAAATCTACAAGTCACAAATCACGTTGACGTTCTCATCCATAAGGTATGAAGCATCTAAATAGCAAATGGAAACGAATTCACATTCAGTTCTTAGAAGACAGTTACATTAATAAAAAAATATTACATTTATGCAATACACAATAGAAAATTATACATAATACAGCACAGTTAGTAATAAACATTGAAAATCACAGACATGCGAGAAACATCTGTCGCTCAAAAAATAAAAACCAGGAACGGAAATATCTTCAGAAAGATAAATAAGCTAAAATAAACGACTCCTGAAGTTTTAAATTTGAAAACAAATTTCCATAATTGTAGACAGCTTATACAGCAAAAAAGAATTTTGTTGACTTTTTTTAACTACATAGATTTATGGGCAATAGCTGGAGATGAGAAATGAAATCTTTTGTGAGACCACAATGAAAAGTAAAATGGTCTGCCTCACCAAACACCCCACAAGGATGATTTAGTGAATTTAATAATATGAATCAGAAGAGAGAGAGGAAAGGAACCCTGTTTAATAATAAAGAAAATTAGCGGTCGATTACTGATTAATGTTTTAGTATTAACCTTGGACAAAAACTCACACGTATCTCAGTCCTAGAGTTATTTCAGTTAGAGATCATATCTTCGAAGCAATATTTTTTAAGAAGGAAAAAAATATAACCTACTCTCAACTACTCTAATACGATTAATGCTCTAACAGCTGTTTTGGAGATATGACACATCGAGTGTTGCCAATACATGTTTTGGAAATTTGCCTAAACCATATTTTAGAAAACACAAAGGAGGTTCTCGGATTCTCCATGTACCCAGTTGGCACGTTTTAAAAATAAGAAAATTCCATTCAATTTCAAAATTTTTGAAAAGAAAAGTTTCAGAAGAGGTATGTTTTGTTGTAAATTAAGACAAATAATCGATTTTAGAAGCGATCTGATTATATTTAATTTACAAAACTTAATTAAAACCAATTTAGTTCTTCTAAAATTAAAAAAAAATGAAAATCAATGAAAAATATCAGTTAATGATCTATAAGAAGAGAGATTACATTTGTTTGATTACACTTTTAATAATGCATTATATTTCATTATATCTTAATCGGATTTTCATGGCATATGTGAATTTAAATGTGAGCGCAAATGGGAAACTTAAATGAGCCTGACTAAATGAATTCCGCGTATCGAATTCTGTGTTAATTATTTTGGTAAAAGTCGTTTACTATTTCTCATTAAATCATTCTCCTGTATTGTGTTGAATTGTGTTCGACCATTTTTAATTGAAAATTTCAGTATCTTTAGCTGGTACTTTTTGAACTTAATAACATCTGTTACTTAGAGAGTGCAAACAAAGAGTAGTCTCTCCAAATCTTTCCAGCATATTCCCTAATAAAAGAGTTATCCCTCCTAACTCCCATATAAAAATTGAGGACTATGACTAGGGCATAAACTCCAAGAGTACTCAAATTTTTGTTTTCAAATCTCGAAGTCGAATATTTCTTGCGATTGCAATACTTTTTTTCTATTCTTCGAATACGGAAAAGTAATAAAGGGAATCACTATTAACTGCATTTGGCAAAAGTGCATTCACAGACAATATTTCCATAACCCACAATTGGATGACCATGACTCCACTTAGAGTAGTTAAGCTGAAGTTTAATACAGTATTATAAAAAGTGCATTCAGATAGTATTTTCGTAAACCAACGTTGATGATCATGACTCCAATTAAGGTAGTTAAGCATGATTTTATTGCAATATTACATAAGTGCTTTCAGATAATATTTTCGTAACCCAAAATTGGATAATCGTGACACCTAGTTAAGTAGTTAAGCCTGAAAATGCATTCAGACAATATTTTCGTTACTCAAAATTGGATTATCATGACTCCATTTAGGGTGGTTAACTACAATTTTATTGCAATATTACAAAAGAGCATTCAAACAATATTTTCGCAACCCAAAATTGGATGATCATGACTCCACTTAGGGTAGTTAAGCATAATTTTAAAACAATATTACAAAAGTGCATTCAGACAATATTTTCGTAACCCAAAACTGATGATCACAATTGCACTTAAGGTAGTTAAGCATAATTTTAATATATTTTAGAATAGATTAAAAAGGCATTTCGATAACAGCTACATTCATCTCTCTTACATAAAACAAAATAAATTCAATTTATATTAGTGTTTCTATAAAATAAACAATTATCAATATTCTAAAAATCCACCATCAATAAATTTTAAAATGCACTTTCAAATCGTTATAACTTTGCTGTTCTTACCAAAGAAATGCATTCAATTAATTAAGATTAACAATTTGAATTAACAGCCGGAATCATCCGTTCAAAATAAGATTAACACAAAGCAACTTTCTTTAAAATTACATTTAAGTCTTTTTCATTAAAGAGCAGATCTCTGGGGGAATTGTCTTGATTAATCACGTAATACGGCGCAGAAAAAGTAGATAAAAAGAAAGTTGAGCTATCCATCAGCTAACTGGTGGAATAACTACTTTACAAAGCATGCTAATAAAAATATCCTGATCTGTATAAGACAGCATTTTTATATAGTTTATCTTTATTTAATCACTGTTTAATATTCTTTAATAAAGACACTGAATTATGGAAAAAGAAACAATTTAATTCTGTAATTTAAAGAACAGTTTTTAATTCTTTTAAACGCTTTTACGTGATTTGTCATGTTTCATGTTAGTAAGTATGGAATTCTTTTAATAGAGTTTTCACTCACATTTTCATGTATTAGTATACTGAACGTTTGTACAATTGCTGGTTCAGGATGACAATGGAATATATTAACAATTTTAGAACTCTTATTTATAAATTAATACATTATGCATCATATAGAAATTCATTTGAGAAATATAAATTTTTAGATTTCTTAAAATTTGCTGCTATGATTTATGAAATGTATTAAAGACTAAAAACTGGAAATTAAAATAATAAAAGGTTTTAAACACCGTTTTATTATATCAGCAAAAAGCAAAAAATATAATTTTTTTATCGAAAATTTATTTTTAGAATAAGAATTTTATTAATACAAGCTAGAATAATTATTACTTTAGTAGAATATTATATAGACTATGCACAGATAAAAAATGTATTGTCCGAAATCTAGAAGATAAAGTAAATATAATTTTCTTCGTGATTTAATTTTACATTTTTTTAAGCTACAACGAATATTATAAGAAAGAAAATGACTAAAAACTAAAAATAATTAATACTAGCCGCCTTTGGCGACCAGCCGGTTCGCCAGTATTACCGCTCGCTACAATTTTCAATTAAATATTTTAAGTAACTGGTCTCTTAATAGATTCTCAAACAAAACATTTTTAATCTTCAAATTTTGATAGTCATACCAAACTTATACTGTTGTTTAGATCGTTTCGTTCAATTTACTATATATATTTTGCTAATTTGTTGTCAATTCCGGTAAAACTTCAACTTTAATTTAAAATGGAAATGATGAAATTGAAATTAATATAAAGATATTTTTTAATAAAACCAAGCGTTTTATTTTATTTATCATCTTTATTGCTATTTATTTATTACTATTATTATTGAATATGAGTATTGCAAACAGAATATCTCGGTATTTAAGTCTTATGTGAAGTACAAAATATTTTTGATAATTTATGTAATATCTCAAAGAATAATTCAACGAAAATTTCTCAGATTTAGCATAAAATTCAGCTTTTAGTTGTGCTTTCAAAAGGATTGAAGTGAAATCAATAATAATATTTTGTTCCGTATTATAAATATATTTCAAAAATTATGAAATCTATATTTAATGCAGTAAGGTATCATTCTGAGAAATATTCTAGACACGCCAAATTTTAAATAAATGAATGAATGTTTCTATTTTCCACAATCAACTAAGACTTATTTATGAAGTTTTGAATGTTAAAAATTTAGAAAAACTCAACATTTTCATAATCTTAGGCCAATTAATCTTGAGAAACCTGTGCGCTGATTGGCGTATTTTCTTTGAAACGATCGATGGAAAATCTAAAATTATCCTTTTTTTTATTGAATAGTGATATTCAAATTTTCATAAGTCAGTCAGTTTAAGTGATCGATTTAGTTGATTGGAAATTAACTCTTTTTTATTTAAAATATTAGTGTTTCAAGAACATTTTGTTATTCGTGATTTCCACATCAGAAGCTTTATGCAAAATCAAAAATTCGTTATTTATTAGAGCATTTATTGAATTAAGTAAAATATAATCATTTTCTATTTAAACCATTTTAGTATATCTGTTGTGTTCGTGCGTCAACAAAAATAGAATGCAGACAAACTTATTATGAAACTAAATCTTATTACATTGTAGATAATATTATCAAATTTACATCAACTTATTTTCATTCAAAATTCTAGCATCGTTTTTAAACAACAAACTAAAAGTTCCAAAAATATCACTGTTGCCAATCTGAATTTAACAACTATTTACAAAATAAAATTTATAATTATTAAAATAATCGTTTGCTACTTTTAAATAAAATATTTACGATTTATGTCGCAACAGATCTGTGTCTTACTAAAGGTTTACAAATTAGCTGTGTGGCATTGATTTGAATGGATATCCTGTTCATATTAAACAAAACTTGCCTTAAAATAAATCTTATTTATTGGATTAATAATATAGAGAGTGTAAAAGATCATAAAATAATTTTTCTTGAATTTATTTTTTAGAAAAAAATAGTACTTCTTATTTGTTTCATTTCGTACAGACGATTTCATTTCCAAAAAGATTTAATTTATTTTTAATTGGAGCTTTAATCAATGTGATGGCAACACTTTGAAAAAAGCTATTTTTTTCCCAGGAATGCGAAACGTTTATTTTTATTTTGTACGAAAGAAATTGTTGAAAAATAGAGTTAAAATATTTATTTAAAAATTCATTAAAAACAGAAATTTAATTTTGATGTTAAAGCATTGGTAGCATTTAAAAGATAAATTTTTGATCTTTAACTTGATGTAAAAATCTTTTTTGTGCGGTAATATTTTCGGAAGTTATAGCTGAAACACGCCAAAATTTCGCTTAATTTTTAAATAAATACAATTCTAATTAAAAATTCGAAAAAATAACCCCCAGGTGCACATTCCCGGCCTCCAAGGTATACACTTGCCAAATTTGGTAGCTGTAGGTTGAATGGTCTGGCCTGTAGAGCTCCAACACACACACACACACACACACACACACATTGAGCTTTATTATAAGTATAGATTAAAAGCTTTTAAAAAAGATCCCTTTCATCAGTATATAGAAAAAATACTCTTCTCAAAATCTGGAAGTCATGACAAAAGTTGTAAAAATGCGAGATATAATTAAAAAATAGGAGGAGGCTATAAAGTTATATCTTATCATAAGAAGCAAATATCATACGAATCAAAATGTCCAAAACGTTCATTACAAAAAATATAAAAAATTAAACGAATCATTCATAACAAAGTACGATGAGGTCTCAAATATAAGAGTATATGTTTAGAGCTACCAATTGCAAAAAAAAATAATAATGATGTTTTGATTAAAATTGTTGTTGTACTCTTTTTTCAAAAGGAAGTTTATAAAATTTTCATTTATAATTCCTGTATTATAGATAAAATTTTAAATAACATTATATCGAAACTTATAAATGTTTGCTAGTTAGAATGATCTTAATTTCCGTCTTACTTAAAAGGAATCTAGGTCATTACATTCCATTGAGAATGAAAATACAAAATCAAATTCACTCTTTCTTTTTTCTATATACAGTAAAGAGCTGCTAATGCATATCACGATTAAATGTCGCTTCAATACAATCCTAATTCATTCCCTATCATAGTTATGCTTAAGTATTTCGTTTATATGATGCAAATCTTTGTTAAACGTCATTTTCAACTCTCGTTTTGAAACCACTTCCGAGGAGTATGTGAACTATCATATCTTTATCAGGATTTCGGAATGATTTACAATTGATTAATCAGTAGCAAACAGTAGCCAGGTGCTAATTAAAGCGATGATGGTGAAAAAGTTATTTCATGTTCCTTTCCTTTCAACTGAAAAATTTGTCAAAATAAATGTTCGAAAAAACATTCAATAAACTTAATTCTATTCATAATGCCATAATTCATACTCGCAGAATTCTATACCATGTCAAATAATGATTAATTAATTAAACGCCTATCTACATGCTATTTGCACTTGATTTGTTGTGATCATATTTCAAAAACCGTAATTTTCCTTAAGATACAGTTTTATCACCTTATGTGATCTATTGCACAAAGTTTTACTTAAGACAAAAGATTTAGCTTAAAAGTTTTATTTTAACGATTTATATATCTGACGTCAAGAGATATGATTTCTTTTTACTTTTTTTATATATCTAAAAAAATACTTCATGACAAACTTCATTTCTTTCTCATTTTCGATCATGAAATATAATTGTCAGGTTTCAAAATCAATTCTTGGTCAGAACGTCCAATATTTTCTATTCCCATCACGTTAATACAATTTAATCAGTTAATTTAGCTTTCTGTCCTCCTCTACAGAAATGTCAATTTCTATTAAATCAAGGAAGCTTGGTAAAATAAACAAGTTTATGTGTAAAACATTTGCAACTAAAACAACATTACCGAAGTTCATGAATAAGAATAATAAATCTCTATTTGTTAGTTCCACATTTTTGTTCCACTTTTCATCTATAAAATCTATTAAATTCAAGTGATAAAAAAATTGATTAGCGAAATGCAAATATCTCAGCAACAATTTTAAATATGGCTATAAAAATGCGTAATAAAATCACAGGTATAATCATTTTACGCGTTTGAATCATCTGAAGGTGTTAAAAAGTTGGCAAATAAAGTTTTTTTAACAACTGAAGTTCTTCTTAGAGTTATCTATTTGAAATTTTTATAACATAAATTTCAGAAGAGAGAAAGATAGATAAAAGTTAAAACATCTTTAGAAATGAATTTTTATGTAAAAAAATTTTATTAAACCTGCATGGGGTGATAAATTAAACTGCTTTTTTTAACAGATATCCAAAATTACAAAAGTGTATAAGACAGTACAAGAAAAGATTTCAGCTGTAAAAACTGAAATATCATAAAGCCTGATAAAATTGATGTAAAACAATTTAAAATAATTAATTTACAACTAGCCGATATATTCGAAGTCTCTTGGAATTAAAATATTCTCATATATAATATTTTTGATGTAAAAACTATTTTTTAATGAAATATAATAATACGGAAAATGCTTTTATAACTTGAAATTTTTTTTAATTAAAATGAGAATATCAATTGAACCAGACGACTTTTTAAAAACCTTCGAGTTTCTATAAATTTCTGTATTTCAAAATCGCCTGCTTTCTTTTTGATTATTTATTTAGTAATGAAATAATTAATAAACATCGAAGTAAAAATTGCTTGGAAATGAAACTGGTATCACTAAAAAAAAACAATTTTAAAATGGCATTAAAAATTTTGAATAATGTGCTCTCAAGTGGCTACGGGGAAATGACAAGATTTTGATGTTCTTATTATTTTAATATTTAATTCACTTTGAAAATGAACGCTATTCCATCACTTGTCTTAAATAACGAGAGAAAAAATTATTGAATTTATTGAATACGCCCTAGACATTAAGAATAAGATGTAGAACATAATTACATATATATAACATAGACAAAATTGTTTTTATTTATAGCAAGAGTGGAAACTAAGTTCGTTTCCTCTTTTTAAGTAAAAAAAAAGAATTCTTTTTTCCAAGAAATTCCACAGTTGATATTTTTAATCAAACTGATATATTATATTAGAGCTCAACTTACTTAACTTAGTAAAAACTTCTTTATAAATTTTTTTTAATTCCCGTGTTTAAAAATTATTTTCGTAAAGATAACTTAAAACATGTCTACTTTTACATACATAAAACCGTATAAATACGTTTGTTATAAAAACAGAAAACGATATAATAGAAAAAATTTGATTATTTACTGATATTTTGATTCAAATTTTTCTTTATTCATTCGATAGTATTTCAATTGTCTCAAAGCTGATGGTATAATTTTGTATACTACCTTTATCATCGAGGTACATAATACCTAATGCTTTTAAAGTTAATTAAACGGGAGTTAGTTTTAGTCAAGTGTAACAAACTTATAGAACTAATTTTTAGTAGATGTACCACAGCTTTCGTCCTACATTTTTTTTTTCTTTTTATCTAAATATACCATATTTGAAAGAATCAATCCTTTGCCCTCGGCAAAATAATTCGATGCATAATTATTCACCGAATACAAAGACATGTTTATTGCTCCGAAAAATAAATATATCTAATTGCTTTAAGTTGAATTCTCCCGTTTAATTAATTTGCATCTTCTTACTACTCTGCAGGTATTTTTAACAACCAAAATTAGATAAATAAAACGTCAAAATTATGCACAGTCTTGAATGGTGAGCAAGAGTCAACATCCGAGTGCAAAGGGTTAAAACACAACCTTTCATAATAAGTCTATTCATTAAAAAGTACTTACCTCTGTCAAAAGTTGCACAACAGATACCTTGTATCCTTGCCAAAATATGATTCAGGTGTTTCAAGAAAAAGTTTCTGGAATTTGCACGTTTCGCTTTGACTGATTCTTCAAAGCTCAAAGTTTCAGTTTTATATCTTTTGTAAGAAATGGAATAGATTTCACAAACAATACGCACTCTGACCAGAGTTATTCAAGACTTTAAAACTTTTATAAGCGACATTTTCTTCATTATACATTATGTTGATAATTTATACAGTTTTAAATTGTCGATTTATGTGTATAATTCTATAGATTCAGAAAAAAGCAACGAAAACTTTTCATTTTTTATGCATATTATTTTGCATACTTTCATCAAAAATCATTCATAATTTTTTTTAAATTGAATATCAGGATTAGAGATAAAAAGAAATATTATACATCTATCGTTTTCAAACACGGTACCTTTTTAAAATTCGAAGTATATTTCTTTCAAAAACAAATGAAAATTTATCAGAATAAGTACAGATTTCTTTTCTGATTCTGAACAGTTTCTACTTCAAAACACAAACTTGTTTAACTGGTACACTTTTCTTGCAGCTTACCTTTCACAGGTGCTGTTTAACGATAGACAAATTGGGTCCAATCACCAAAATTGTCAATAAATCTTTCACGGGAAATTTCTGCACTTTCAGAAACTCAAAAGCTTAGTAGCGATCATGGCAAAAACAATAAACAAGTCTACGCAAATCGAAAAATAGATCTTCGCAGAAAGTCAAAGAAAAAAAAACTGCTGGAAATATAAACTCCGCAAGTTTATAAAAAAACTCCGTTTCATGCCATCAACTTGCAAGCGTAACGTTGATAAACTTCCCGGTTTTCAACCCGAAACGTGACACGTTCGCCGGTTGAAAAGAACAGTAAGAGCAAGCATCCGCAAGGTTTGGGACTTCGCAAGAGTTTGGAATCCATCGCGCGGTATTTCGAGGTTACAGCTGTTTCGAAGATTTGGAAAGTGATCTTGGCGCATGCGTGATGAGGAGAAGCGCCAAGAAGGTCGCCAAAACCGTAGAAATCTCAAGTGATGCGCCAATCAAAAGTTTCCGCCGGTGAGCTTCAAAAAGTTTTACACGCATCTGTTGCAGAGATGAATGTTCCGCTTTCTCTATTTGCTGCATCAAAAAAGTGCCAAAAAATTTTTACTCAGCATTTAATGAAAGGAGTTTACTTTTTCACTGCAAATGACAAAAGAGAAAATATGTTTTTCTTCTATTCTAAGAAATATTTTCAGATTTTAATTCACTATGTCTCCTTTTAATCTAATATTGTATTCTTTCAAAAGAAATTAAATGTTTTGTATGATCTTTTTTTTTTCTTACCTCTGAAATTTCTGAAAGATGTTCACAGTGCGTCCATGTTTCTCATGCGTTACAATTCCGCTGCATTAAACCCGTTTTAGAATATGTTCTTATGGAAAGAAAATGTTACTAAGCAAATTTATTCTTGTTTCAGTTTTTCTTGGTTTATTTTGGGGATCAGGATTTCTTTCCCTTCCAAACCGTATGTGAGCCTTCTGTACGGCAAATCTAACCACCTGTTTCAACTGTCCTCGCGTGCCTGCGATGTAGAAACGTGGAAAGTGGAGTAAATAACCCTTTTTTAGATTGAAAAAAAATGAGACTTTAACCTAGTAAATCAAATAAAATTACATTAGTTTAAATAATAAAATTTAAACTATGTCACGGTTGTTCAAAGAAAACACCAGAGGGAGTGGTCTACCTAAATATTTCTTATGTACTCCTACTAAAGGTATTTCTCCCAAAATGTGAACCACTGGTAAGATCATCAACGCCCTAAGTGCTCAGATTTTTATTTTCAAATTCGCATTCATGGCCGTTTTGAACTTCAGTAGTACAGAAAAAATATCGAGTATGCAATTTGGAGGCTTTTTTTTTCGATAAATTGAAGAAAAATTTTGACACAGATCTGGAATTTTATGAACAACATCACATACCAAATTTTATTTATTTAAGAAGATGCTTTTAAGAGTTATCGCATTTACGCGCGAAATCACAGACAGACAAACAGTTAACACCTTGACAAATTTAGTTCAGAATTCGATAAATATATACACTTTATATGCTAAAGCTGTGTATCAAATTTATCCCTCTAAATATTTACGTTCTTTGGTTATTTTTTATACTTGCAGTCGGATAGAAAAAAGATAAATTTCCTGTGGATTAATTTCGTTCAAAATTTAATAGATTTCTATAAATTTTATCTCAAGGCTTCATTCCAAATCTCATACATCTAGAAGATTCATCATGTTTACAACAAAATAGACATAATCCTCAGAATGTATTTTGTTCAAAATTTGATGGAAATATGCAAATTTGGTATGAAGTCCTTATACTAAATGTCATTCGTCAATTTCAAAGTGTTTTTGAGTTTACTTTCTGTGAACTCAGAACAGAATGCCAAAAATTTGCGATGTAAAATATTTTTTCGAACTCACGTGGAGAAACGTGGAGATTCGACAAAATCTCAAGTGCCATTTTTTTTATTATTATTATTATTACGATACTTTCCCTATACTTCGTATACGACAAAGTACAAATGAAGACATTGAAGGGCTGCGGGAATGGTTCCCTCAAAACTTTCTGGCATACTCTTTAATAAAGGGTTTATCCCCTTCTGTAGCATAAAATTTTGAACCTTGAATAAGGCTTCAAATGCTGTTTTTGGCATTGACGAAAAATAGTTAGAAAATACAGATAATTGGCGTGAATCTAGCGTCTTTTCTGAATCTATAGCGAGAATATGCAATTTGAACGCCCTTTTTGGCGGCCGTTTGATACCAAAATTTAGCCAGGAACTACAGTTGTAGTCGCAAGATAGCTTACATTGCGTTTATGAGTTAGTGCGCTTACATGTTTGTGAAAGTACAGATCAAAATTTAAAAATTATTTATATCTTAGATACTAAACCTGTGTACCAAATCTTATCTATCTAACTCTTTATGTTTTGGAGTTATCGAGTTCGCTTGTACTCGGACAGCTGAACAGGCAAGCTTCTTTTGAATGGATTTCTTTCAAAATTTGATAAAAAATCTACAAAAAGGTATAATTCCAAAAGTTTTTTTTTTTTTTTCGAATTTATGGAGAATTGAAATGTGAAAATTCATAAAAATCTCACATTTGAATTTATGGATGATTAAAATATTTTCTCTATACTTTGTATTCAAGAAATGAAAAATAGATAGAGACATCATAAAAAAAAATATTTGACGATTTGAGGGACGGATCAAGGAGTTCTTAAACTTGAGGTTCATAACCTCCGGACATAACCGATGTTATGGGTATTGACATAGCATTGGGATTACATAGCATTGTGACTATTTATGAAGATGACTATCAATCACATTGATCAGTAAGATAAATATTAAAAATATATCGACAGAGAGGGAGGAAAAAGAGAATAGAAAAGTCAGGTGTATTTCAGCAAAATCGGTCCAGAGTCATGTCAGTTTAGTTATATTAACGTCCCTTTGTTAAAGTAACACTAAGGCTACGATTGAACTGCTCTGGTAATTCTGAACCGCTGTGAAAGGACGAGGGCGACACCAGAACTAGAAATTCCTCTCCAAACTTCCGCACCACATCAGCGGAAGGGCATTTGGCCCTGATGGATTTGACTTGCATCACGGTTGTTCGGTGGAATCGGGTACCGAACTGAGACCCTTTCGCTTGCGAAGGCGAGACCGTACCATCAAACCATCGCAGCACCGCAGTCATGTCAGCATGGTAAAACAAAGATTAGACTTTATACATGGATAGGATGATGAGATGGATACATTCTTCAGTAGCATGGTGTCATATGATTTAATTTCTTTAATGCTGATGTTGTCGCTTCTGTCCAATCTATCAAAGGATCTTATTGTTAATTTTTTTATGGAAACCTGTTAATGTAGTAAGGCTGATGTCTTTGCGACTGTCGTTATTTCTGACAAATCACGGCTTATTACTAATTTGCCAAACCGTCATATTTTATCATAACTAAAATATATCTGAATAGTAATCAAAACACTTTTCTTCATAATTACTTTGTAATTGACCCTTCGCGTTAAAACATCCGTATTTAATATTTTTGCTTTTTTAAGTGTATCTATTATCTACATAGGTGTCTTTCCTGAAAAAAAGCGATTCTACACATACAAATTTTTTTTTAGAACTAACTACTAGAATAAGTACAAATAACTTCAGCTTC
>JAPMOR010046898.1:258030-285579 GCA_026543865.1 Argiope aurantia | reverse complement strand
ATTATTTTCAGACACTGAATAAACCTCGAAGACAATACTAAGCTTTAAAGAAATTTTACTTGTTACATTTCCTATTTTTATAATATTACGCATAATGAGGCATGAAATCCAAAAAGAGAAGTAGAAATAAAGATTAAAATGAGGCATCATGCCTGACCTAGGGTAGGAATAAGAAAAATGATTCCATTGATACTTCTCTGGGGATTCATTTTGCAACCATAGAACTCGGTTATCTTTTTCATTCTCATTCTATTAAAAGAAAAAAGGTCCTCCAGACTATGGAAGCATGTTTAGAACTTCTTTAAGGAAAAACCTTAATGCGATTCCAATGACTAGCAGCAGAAAAAAAAATTCCCTCTTGCCTTAAAGTAAAAAGTTTTGTTTATTCCAGAGGTTTTAAATTCTTTTGCCCTCTGTTTGATTTGATTTGATGTCGAAACTTATTTTCTAGACGAGTTTACAAAGCTTGACTCTGTATCAAGTATATTTTTATTTTGACAGAAAACGACTTTCTTAAGATACCACAAGTCATGCATGATTAAATGTAGTGCTCGAATGTTCAGATAATCAGCTTGAAAACAAGTAAATATTAAATACTCACACACGTATTTGGTTGAGAAGGAGTAAGTTTTATATGAATATTAAAATAATTTAATCTCTTCAGACATATATATTAGGGATGAAATGAAAGATGTCACAAATTAGCTAATGGAATATGTATTCTTAGCTACTCCCACGGTATTTTTTTCATTAAAAATTCACTTTCTTAAATGCTAGGGAAGGCATACTTAGAACATTCCGCATTACTATAGGTTGAAAAATCTTCTTAAAATTAGGTAACACCAATCAGAAATGTTTGTCTTTCTAAAAAAAAGTGGTTGCATTGTTGAATAATTTTTATATTTTAAAATGAACAATTTATCTTTTATTCAAATGATATTCCCTCGGCATTTTACTGAAAATTAAAGATTGCTATAAGTGAAATATTTTAAATATGTTACATTAATTACTATTTCATTATTTTCTTTAAAAGAAACATGATTTATGTAAAGAAATCAAATTTTAGAAACGAGATGGATAATACACTATACTCAGACTATTATATTACTGTCATGACTATTTTTTTAATTGTTCAAAGAGAGGGGTGGAGGCTTTATTAAAATTTCCATGATAAATGCGTAGCAATATTTGTGGTATTGCTTGATTTTTCTAACTCATGTTTTAGTAACAAGTCCTTCGAAGTCAATTGAGTGCGAAGAAGACACACAACTTCATTATATAATTTCTAATATTTCCCTTTTTCTTGGAAACAGTATTTTCAATAGAATATAGGGAAATGTATAACCATAGTTGTGCACGCAGATATCTCCCTAAAATGTGAATCATGTATCTTTGTATGTGATGTTACAAGATTCCAAGAAACTCGAAAGTTTAGTAAACATTTACAATATGTAAATATTAGTTGAAAACTCAGTTGATTTATTAAAAAATTGTTTAACAACGAAATGTAGGAACTATTCCTTTTTTTTATCAATATATCCTATTCAAAAACCACACATAGAGGTGCATATAAAATGTTTATACAAAAATAAAAATCATTTCAGTCATAAAGCCTTTTGTGGGAAAATAAAATTCGCCAAGCTTTCATAGAAAGAAATGTCACCATTCAATTAATCGAGTTTCTTATGGCAACATCTTTCCTAAGAAGAAGGAAAAAAATATTAGCAGACCGAATTCGATGCTGTTAATTTTCTCCCTGTAAATATACTTTGTAAATAAAATATTTTTCATCCGTTTGTTTTACGCTGTTGTGACTTATGGCCCTTTAAAAGCCCTCTGACAGATCTGTCAGCCATTTAAACCGAGTGAGCGTCTCTTGCTTTTTCAGTAGCGCCAACTAGGCCCAAGAGTACGACCAAGCTACCTCATGCGTCACATTCACTTGCACAACCCCTTTTCACATGCACATGTCTTACAGATAGAACACGGAAGAACAACCATGTCCGAACCGGGACTCGAACTAGGAACGCCCAGATCACGAGAAAGACGCGTTATCCCTATGCTCGGACGCCGGCCCGCTTTTTTTATAGTATATATATAGTTTTATTATAGTATATAGGTAGTTATTTTATTATATTATTAATATTAACTCAGTTTAAAGAACAAGACAAATACTTTCATATTATTAAAGTATTAAAAAAGTGAAATACGTAGCTTTCTAACAGAAATAATAAAATGAAATCTAATTTCAAAAATGCCACTCGTACATTAAATGTTCAGTAAAAATGACCAATTAATTTAATAGTTTTTAACAACAAAACTCTATTCCAGTACAATTATTTATAAATTCAAAGCGCGATATATTAGTTCCAGCGCTGAATAGGCGCCTTCCAATGAATGTTTCATGAAATATTTAGAACAGAGACGATATCCCGTGCATCCTATTATATGCTGTAAGTTATATATTTCAATACAAAAAAAAACAACGTGAAAATATAGAATTATTTATTAACTTTATCAGAATTTTAAAATATAAAAACAATGACGTTTAAATATTCAAACTGATTACACTAAAATTCTGAAAAGTTTAAAAAAAGAAGTATATGCTTAAACTCTCACAAATTGATTCGAAGAAATACGCCTTAGTTAATAATTTGTCCTTGTGTGCACGTAATGTAGAAAATGCATTTTTTCCAACAACTTTTATTAATTAAATAAATATTTTATGATGCAAAATTCCTTTTTGAACTTGCAAATTTAATATGAATAAATTGTTAAAAAAATATTTCGAATATAATAGAATATTAATAAACAGAATAAAGTATTATATATATATATATATATATATATATATAGGGTTGTTCGGAAAGTAATTTCGTTTTTTCTCGACAGAAGATTTAATTGTATTTTTTTGCACCCAACTTCACATTTAAGCCGTATAATTTTTATGTGCTTTGAGAGCTCATATAGCAAGGCTTGTGTGTGAAAAATTCCAATTCATTCTACGCAGTAGAAATTGATCGATGTGTATGGAGAAGGTGTGTTGACAGTACGCCAGAACTGGTTCGCTAAATTTTTTAGACGGTAAAACCTTCACCTCAAATGAGGAGGTCAAAAACCACCTCGATCCGTTTTTTGGCATCAAAGACCAAAAATCTTATGAGCATGGAATGATGCTACTATCAGAAAGATGGCAAAAGGTGTTGGATCAGAACGGCCAATATATAATTTAAAAAAGTATTTATTTATTATACGAAAAGTGTCTTTCATTTCCACAAAAAAAAACAATATATATATATATATTGTTTGTTTGTTTTTCTTTTATCTGTGAGATGAGTGAATGTACCCACCCTCGGGAAAAGAGGTTGTGAAAGCGATTGTGACGCATGAAGTAGCTAAGTCGTACTCTTAGCCCTAGTTGTTGCTACTGAAGAAGCAAGAGACGCTCATTCGACTTAAATCGCTGACAGGTAACTATTAGCGGGTTTGTAAAGTGCCATAAATCGCAACAATTATGTTTATTGATGATTAACTTAATTTTAAAATTTTTCAGGCAAATATTCAATTTATAATAAAACGCACAAAGCTATTATTGAATTAATAATCTTTTTCCCAAATATCCCATATGGCATGTGGCAATATGCTTTCATTTATTATTGAGCAATTTTGATAAATTGATGTTCAGAATATTTTTTTTCTTCATTACTTTTCTTTCCTTATATGATAACAGGGGGAAATTAATGGACAAAATGATATAAAAACTTTGACATCTAAAATTGGAATTTGAAGTTTGAGTGTCAAACTTGTAACTTTTGATTTTTTTTTCATAAGAAATAACTGAAAATTGATGAATGCTTATTTTTTGCTTCTTACCTAACAAATGTTTTGGATCAGCCTTATTCTTGTCATATTCTGTCAGTTATAAAATTATTTTCTGAAATGAAGTCAAAATACTTTAGTTTTCCAAGTTACGAATAACGCTAAATAACTGATTTTAATTCGTATTATACTAGATATAATACGAATATATAGATATTAATTCGTATTATACTGTCCTTATTGGACATACCATGCATTTCCCTTATACTTCATTATACGTTCATATACTTATGTCTTAACCATAATAGCACACATGTATTGTACAGTATTGAATAGTATTAAACAATATTCACGATATTGAATAATATAATATAACATCGCAAGAATATGGAACAATATTGTTGAATATAGAATAATATAATATAACATCGCAGAAATATTGAATAACATTGTTGAATATAGAATAATATAATATCATATATCGCAAAAATATTGAATAAAATTGTTGAATATTGAATAATATAATATAATATCGTCCAATACTGAATAATATTGTTGAATATCGAACAATATAATATAAAATCGCATAATATTGAATAATATAGTTGAATATAGAATAATATAATATAACATTGCAAAAATATCGAATAATATTGTTGAATATAGAATAATATAACATCGCAAACATATCAAATAATATTGTTGAATATAGAATAATAAAATATAACATCGTCCAATACTGAATAATATTGTTGAATATAGAATAATATAATAAAACATCGTCCAATACTGAATAATATTGTTGAATATCGAACAATATAATATAACATCGCATAATATTGAATAATATTCGGTGATAAATTTCAGGGTGACCATTCTTTCGGCTTAATTCATTAATAATGATTCCGTATTCAAAATGCATCTATTAAATATAGCATGCCCAGTTTTTCGAACCCCATTTCTTTCATGTTTATGATCGATGAGGTGTTGCCAAAACTTTTTATTAATGTTTTCCCACAACAAATTATTGGCATAATAAATTTATCTTAGCAAAATGATATTATACAATATGATATACCCAATAATTCGAATTATAATGCATTAAATATATCTGCACATCTAATAACTTGATAATAGTCTTTAAAGCGTTCAATTTTTTTAATCTTATAAAATTATTTTCCATTACCCATTGATATGAATGATGATATCACATTTTCTCACTTTAAATTAGCACTGTTCACTTATAAATACCTTCTTAATTAAAGTATACTTTAATTCTAGGTTTTCACTAAAAACACATTTTATTAAATAAACCCAGTGTTTGATGTGTAAATAAAAAATCGTCATGAAAATTTATAAGCATATATTAATTGCTAACTAAATTCACATCGTTGCTGTGAACTCTTCAAATTGAGAATTGATTAAAAATGTTTTTAATTTGATCTTTAGTTTTGTTAACACAGACTGTCGTAGTCCAGCAATATTTACGTTAACTCTGGAAGGTCTACGAATACTGTCAAAAGTTATACAAAATGTTTTCCTAGACACACAATCGTTATTCCACATTTTGGAAAAATATCAGTAATCGAATCGGTTAACACTTTCAATCCATTAAATTTCAATTAATTTTAAAAGTATTAATTCAAATGACAATTTCGCTTCATATCAACACAAATATAACGAAATTTGATAGATATATCTTTAGTACTACATATTTAACGTTCGACCTATCTTATTTTCATGCCACTTCTTTTTTAACGCATTGCTCAAATCAAAATGTCTAAAATCTAATATTTGTTAATATTACTTTTTTTTTAAGAATTCAAAACATGTTTTTTTAATTAGAAATTTTATGAAACTTCTTTAGTTGATCAAAATAATGAGCAAATATGCTCAATATGTATATGTACAAGCGATGAGTAAATATGCAATTATGTATATAATGAGCAAATATGCATATGTACAAGCGATGAGCACACACACAACACAGAACGACACAGAGAGGAATCAGGAAAACGCTCTTGGACATTTTATTCCTGGTCTTATATAACCTGAGATTTTGATAGAGAAAATATTTCTTTACAGTTCTACAGGATTACAGGATTTTTGCTACACGCGTCGAAGAGGCAGGGGAAATACAGGGATCTTTTAAAAAGAATTTTTTTCATCAGTAGTATTTTGTCCCTTCCCTCGGAGTATGGGAAAGTTAGACTTTTAGCCGATTCAGCAATTTTACAAATCTACTCTTGAATTAATTAAGTAGAGAAAATGGAATTGGGTCACGAAATAAGAGAATATTTTTAGAATGAAGGTACTATGTGCTAAATTAAGATAAAAATCTTGGAAATTAATCAAATTGAAATTAAGAGTTTAAAATATCATTACATATATATATATGTTTCTATGATAGATTAATTGAAAATTTAGAAACAAATTTATGCACATTTTTATAATATGGGATTTAAGTAATTTGTTAAGTGATACATATATTCCATAAAATTCAAACATGCAACTCTTTTTTTCATACCAATACATTTTTGTAACGAACAAATATAATTGTTTCTCTAAAATAATTTTCTCGGAAAATTTATTTTTACAGTTTATAGATTAAATGGTTAAAAGCAAAAAAAAAAAAAAATAGCACTTGAAGCCATTTACACAATTGTCCTTGGAATGATGCTACTTTAGATAGAATCGGCAATAATTTTAAGCAATAGAATATAAAAATATTACAATGAAACGTTAATTAATCAAAAAAAATATTGCTTCATTTGAAAGAGTAAGAATGATAAATATAGAAAAGCTCAATCGCTTAATGAAGTAAGAAAAATGGGAATTCTTTTATTTTAGACAGCAGTACATAGAGAAGTGTTATTCTAAATTCATCTTAAATATTTTAATCATCCATTCAGTAAAATGGAAATTGCAATGAAGGCCATAAATATTTTACGATATTTAAATGACGAGGCGGTAGCTTAATGTAAGTTACTTCAATATCTGCACTAGGATACATCGAATAAATATAATATTTGCATGCAATTTTAGCGGTATATTTCCACATAAATAGACTAGTTAGTATTAATCAATAATCCTATGTCGAAACATAGCATTATTAATGCATTAATACTATTTACATCTGGTAAATGCAAGTAATAATTGTATATTGTGAAGAGTTAAATCAATAGCTGGATGTCGAGTGTTTGTTTCAGATATTCCAAATGATTACGTTTCAATGTATCTGAGTGTATTTTCTAGTTGCGTGCAGTTACTTGCTGGATTTAGAAGATTTTTAAAAAATAACTCTTTAAATTTTTGAAATTGTTTAGCTTATTTCTTTCTGTTAAATCTAAGCTGATGAGAACATATTATTTTCTAACATTTTTTTTTTTTTTTTGGAATTGAGAAAATCTCTAAATTAGGTGCTATTTGGCTAAAAAAATATTTCCAGTTTTTTAGAATTCATTTTGTAAGAAAATTTATGCGTCAATATAAACATTCAGAATTCAAAAGTGTAACAAATAGTTTCCAAAATAGCTCTGTTGGTAGAATAATATTTTTTAATATCAACAAAGCCTAAGAAATGTCATAAAATCTGGGGTAATATCTCAAGTTTTGACAGGTGCCACTGTATTTAATCCAGTCAAAAATTGCTATCATTTGACCTAGATCTGGCTTATGATAATATTTCAGCTATTTATTTACCTTCTACTAAAATATTTCAGTTGAACTAAATAGAACTAGTATCCCAATTTTTATATAAACTATAGTTACCATACAATAATAAAACATCTTTATAACAGCCCTCAGGAGTGGTATCTCTTTGAATATTTCTTTTTAAAATATAGATCATTATTTCTAAGAATACAGCCTAAAGTAAAAATTTA
Source organism: Argiope aurantia (assembly GCA_026543865.1). Lineage (NCBI taxonomy): Eukaryota > Metazoa > Arthropoda > Arachnida > Araneae > Araneidae > Argiope > Argiope aurantia. The sequence goes on along the minus strand of JAPMOR010046898.1, from coordinate 277,876 downwards.
GTGTCAACCTACAAAGCTTGAGAGAGAGCAATGGAGTACTCTTAAAAATGGGGGTAAATATTCTAAGATTAGAGATATATTTAGACCAATAAAGCACCGGACATAATTTGCAAAACATTTTTCATCATCAATTGATATCAGTTATGAATTTATATCGGACTCATTTCTTAGTATTGTGTGTTGATTATAAGTGTTGAAGGAAATGAAACTCGAGTGCAAATTTTTTAAAAAATTACTAATTGTGAAATGATTAATATTAATTAGAAAATGATTTTTTTCTTTACAATTATTTGATATAATTAGATTAGCTCGAGTTAAAAATTCTTTCATATGTGATATTTTTAACAAAAAAAATTGCTTTTGTATAAAATGTTATAATACAAAATATTTTTTCCTTCTCAAAATTTATAATTTAAATTCACATAATTATGAAATCAGAACATTTTAAAACAGGACGATGCTTAACTTTTTGCATAAGTTATAAATATTTGTAATGGTGCTATAAATTTTGTCCACAAGTGTTGAAACATTAGAAAGTTTTGAAAGAATATTTTCAAACAATTATTTGAGTAGTTAATTGAGCTTTAATAAAATAAACTTGAAAAAGACCTTAATATATAATAAATTTCTCTGGTACAAGTTGTTAATATCGTGCATTTAAAGCTTTCATCTTGCATTTTTCTAGAGTAACCTTAATGTTTAAAAACAAAAATTACATCATTTATTATCAAACGCTTCTCTACCCTTGCCTTCCTATAAAATTTGAGTGATGCGCATGCTTAGTATCACTAAATTATTAATTTAAGATCAATAAAATTATGTTGTTGTTGCTTATCCTCAAAAGATCTGACATATGTCAGATCGGCTCCAGTAGGTTGTTGACCGACAAGAAATCTATAATAATGAGGATTTAGTTTAATTATATTAACGTCCCGTTTAAAGCAACACTAGGGCTATTTTGGGACGAACCTCGTAATTTTGAACCGCGGGCAGATAACGAGGACGACATCTGTGCTGGCACTCACCTCTCCACACCACACTAATGGGAAGACGTTTGGCCCTGACGGATTTAAGGTGCAACAGTCCCCCTTACAGAGCGGTTCTTTGCTGAAAGGGGGTCTCGAACCTGAAACCCTACAGATCACAAGCCGAGACGTTACCACCAGGTCACCACGGCCATAATAATAAGGGAATCGGATGTTAAGTCTCCCTTAGAAAGTCCGATGCAACCCAAAATATGATGAGTGAATCTGGATGGTCACAGCATTTTTTACATGTAGGATGGATTTTTCTACCACTTTCAAAGTAAAGGCCCTTAAGGTGGTCACTTTTTTGTCTAGCCAGAACAGTTTGGGAGCCACGGTCACATTTGATTTCCAGCAGAGTGCCAGAGGATGTCCCCATGTGTCATTGGTGCGCAGGTGGAATACACCATATTAAATTGAGTATAGATCTTTCATTTGAGTATACTTCTTGATGAGTAAGCGAAGTGCCAGTGGTCGTTTCATTCTCACTACCCTAATTGTCAGTCTATCAGCGACCTCATTACCACTAACGTGTGCATGTGATGGGATCCATTGGAGGTGGACGTCGTGGTTCTGAGAGATCTTCTTCATTTTGAGCAGAATAGATTCGCTGGTTTCATCCTTTGCAGAGTACCAGCCACTAAGATGCTGTAGTGTGACTGTCCGATAAAATCCATAGTTCCCTAAATCGCAATCATAAGATAAGATAGCATCAATCCCTACATTAATCGCAATTAACTCACTCCTGAAAGCAGAGCAAGTGTCAGGGTTGCACTGCTTTGTTGTGGTCTCAAATTGGGGGGGGGGATCCTAATATAAATACTGCTGCCAGAGCAATCTTCTTCACGACTACCAACAGTATAGACCTGCACTTTTGCATCTTTAGAAATGCAACCGATAATTTCTAGAGCCAGCTGTCTAAGATGGTCTTCATGGTCAGTTTGTTTGTTTGCACTAGATTTTGGAGCAAAGTGGAAGAAAACTATCGGTAGACCCTCTAAGGAATCAATGCAGGATCTTAAAGATAAACGTTCAACGTCCAGAGATATCAGGTTTTGTGTTTCTGGCAAGCTGAAAGGGCTGTATGTACGAATACCAACAGTATAAACCTGCAGTGCATCTTTAAGAATGCAACCAATAATTTCTAGAGACACCTGTCTAAAATGGTCTGCGTGGTCAGTTTGTTTGTTTGCACTATATTTTGGAGCAAAGTGGAAGAAAACTATCGGTAATCCCTCTAAGGGATCAATGCAGGATCTGAAAGATAAACGTTCAACGTCCCGAGTGATCAGGTTTCGTGTTTCTACCAAGCTAAAAGCGCTGTATTTCTTGAGTCTGATTATTGTGCCAATTGTGCAGATACAAGTAGGTACGATTTTGGGGGTCGTATCTGTATATTTTATTTAAGTCCTGAACTAATTTGGCTCTTTGATAAAATTATTATCAAAAGTTATGCATTGAAATTTTAAACTAAAATTTAAAAATGATGATAACCAATTGAAAAATCCTTCCATACGAATGAAAATATTGTCATTGAAAGGTAAAATTTTGAATTTGATGATAAGGCAAAAATAATTTTTCAGAGATTATTTTCTACTAAGTTATTGTAGAAAAAATTATAAAATCTCAATTAATTTCTCTTAGTTTGAAAACACCGCTGTCGTCAAATAACTGTTTTATTCTTTCGCAAAAGCAACTTTTCTTTCTTTTCTTTGGGCTTGAACAATTCATTTATGCTTGAGAAGTTATAATGGTAGAATAATCTTACCGTTGGCTAGCAATAGAATGCCTTTATATTTCCTTATGTTAAAATCCTCTGTAAGAACTTTTATAAATAATATTGATAACGACTGAAGTGCAAATTGCACAACCATAAAAATTATACTTTTGAAGAAGTAAATTTTGGAATTTTTAAAATTATATTTTCTAGGGTAATTATTTAAGTTAACCTTTTAAATTACTTAACATAAAGAATTTTCATTGAATTGAATATTTCATAAATATTTTTTTAATTTGATAAGATTATTTATCTTGTCTTAAAAATGGATGCAAAAATTTTATGTAATTAGAATCAGCAATTTAATAGGAGATATGAAACATAAATATATATAGCCACAATGATTGTTACTTATATTTTAATTAATTATAGAGTTCTGATAACTAGAATATCTATCATATCGAAAATTGTTCCGAAAAGAATATTTTCTCTTCTTTTTCTAGATTTCTAAATCAAAAGTGCAAATTTTATTATACTCTAGAACTATTACGACTAAAACCGAGAATCTGGATCATTCAACTTCAAAATTCCTTTAATAATATTTGTAAAACATTTCGCCTGAACAACTGAATCTAAAGTGCTTATTATTCCGCAAAAATAAATTCGAAGCAATTTGATAAAACGTGCTTCTTTTCAGTCATCTAAAGCACCAGGCAATCAGAGCCTAGAAATTTTTCTCGATGCTTCTGGAAACTTAATAACAGCAGATCAAATTACAGGTTTTGAAAAACTCGTGTTTAAGGGGAAAGAAAGAAAAGTATAAGAAAAAAAATAGATTAAAAGGAAGATACAGATAAACTGGAAAGTATAAAGTTCTTGATTGGGTTTCGTTTTCTTTACAAGTTCTACAACAATAGAAGCAGAGACTAATTAGATTGTCGAGTTTCAATCGTTAATTTGGAAGCCTTACAAAAGATTTAAAAAATAGGGTTTTCATTTTTGAGCATAGTTTAATTTGAGGCTTATAGATTTTTTTTCTGTTGTTTATTTTTCTGTAATATTTGGTCAAAAGAATTTTCAAAGCACGAAAAGATAGAACATTTTTTTTATACTTGTTTCTTCTTTATCGCATTGTATCACGTTTCTCTTCGTGAAATCCTTTATGTAATTTTCAGTTTTTATAAAATCTTAGCAGTAGTATCTGATAAAATAGTTTTCTTTTTTTTTGTTGAAGCCTTAATTAGACAAAAATAATATATCTAATTATAAAGATATATATATATATATACCGCTATACCCCTACTACACAGATGACAAATCTGAAATTCTAAATTGACGACTGTAGTCTTTGAGATATCACAATTTATATGAATTATGTTTTATAGAAGATATTAATATCTTCTCTCAATCGCTGTTTCCTAATTCATGAGCATCAATAATATAAACCTTCAAATTAATTGAAGATCTTTTTCTTTGACAGCAATTTTGAAAATAAATGTAAGATTTGTTCTTATTTCTTATGGCACTTGCCACGGACAAGCCCGCTGTTACGAAGACTGCGATTTAAGCCGAAGGAAAAGGGGGGTTTGTTTTTATAGTAGCTCCAACTAGGACCAAGAGTACGACTTAGCTACTCACACATCACTCATTTGTGTGCACAACCCCTTTTTACAGGGGGGCACATTCACACATCTTCCAGATAGAGCAACGGAAGAACAACCATGCCCAAACCGGGACTCGAACCCGGGACACCCGGATTACGGGGAAGACGGGATAAGATTTGTAAATATATCAAACTATCATATATTTTTATTCTTACTTTTACAATCTTGCATTTCTTATTTACAAATGTTATTGTTTTTAAAAGATTTTTAGTTGATATTCTTCATATTTTTTTCCTACGTTTAGGGAATTTTTATCCTTGCACACCTGAAAAGTTCTACAATTCATTAGATCAGAATTCTGAAGTAGCTTTTCTCGTTATTTAGTTTGAATTGCCAGGATTCTGGCATAGTGAGATTTTTGGCAAGGCTGATATTTAAAAAATAAGTTAAATATGGTATTCTCTAAATCTAAAAACTTTATTTTGTTAGAGCATGCACTTTGCTGATATTTGTTAAAACTTTTTGAGAGTTATTGTATTGTTTTTTTCCTCTAATTCAATCTGAGTTGAAGGTTATTTTTTCTGGTCAAGAATAACAATTACTAAGGAAAAGTAAACAGTACTTTTCTGTTGCAGCAAATGTAGGATCCAAACCAGCACTTAGGTCAAAACTAAACAGAAAAATGTAGACCGTCGTGATTGATTCATTGGATTTTAATGGCGCACATTCCAGACATGGCTATTCTGCGCGAGACGTGTGATGTGAACCGTTGTGAAATAATACATCTGGTTAGAAGACACCAAAGAAAACTGAAGACCAGCAAACGAAAATTCCGAAGATCAACAGCTTCTAGTACCAAACAATAGAATTTAATAATAAATTTTATAAAGCAATTTTGCCGGCTTTCTGACAAAGGGATAGCGCGTCTTCCTCTTGATCTAGACGTCCCTGTTTGGGCGTGGTTGTTGTTCTTGTTCTATGTTCTATCTGTGAGGTGTGTGAATGTGCCCCTCCCCCCCTGTGAAAAAGGCGTTGTGCAAGCGAATGTGATGGATGAACTAGCTAAGTTATACTCTTGGACCTAATTGGCGCTACTGAAAGAACAAGAGACGCTCACTCGGCTTAAACTGCTGATTGATAACTGTCAGCGGGCTTGTAAAATGCCATAAGTCACAACAAAAAAGTAATTTTAGAAAAATAGCGTGAAAACAAAAAAAAACTCTTTATGATTTTTAATGACTGATGATTATCCGGATCTTTTGAAATCAGTTTCTCAACAGTCAACAACATGATTGGGTTCCTGGTAAATTAAAATTTTAATTAAGTTTTAAATTTAATTTCCAAGCAGACAGAAGGTTGCTGTTCGGATGAATACATGTAAAGGTAAACGTAAAAGATTATATATTTTTTTATATTATAGCTGATTAGAAATTGTTGACTAGGAAAAAAAGTGACAATTTTAAAGCAATACTTTTCCTGAAGCAATTCATTCTTCTGTGGTTGTGTAAAAGAACATGCAAGTAATTCTTGAAGTGTATTTGTCAAAGATACCTGCATTTGTTAAAAAGATAAGAAAAAATATCCTTAATAAGTCCTCGGATATACATTTCCGTGCGGAGATAATTTAAATAAGATTTTAAAATTGTTGCTCAATGTTTAAAATTAAAAAGGAAGGTCTCAGAACCGTTTAAAATGATGTAATGGTCTTTTGTTTCAGAACCTTTTAAAACGCAAATGCATTGCGTAACACCGTTCAATTTGCTGTTGAATTTTCATAAGAGTTCAATTTTAAATAGTGTCTTTCTCAGGTTAAGTATGAGTTGTTTATGATAAATTGAAATCGAAACGGACAGAAAAATATAAAGAAGTGTTTTATATCGATGCATTAAATTTCATAAAAAGACAGATGAAAACAAGCCTGCATAGTGATGAATTCGTTTTAATAGAAATCCATTACCTATGACAGGAGCTTCCGATTTTCGCAAAAGGCGAAACTTGAAATTATTTTCTCGATCCTTTATCTTACCTAAATAAGACTTTCTTTCACTCCAATTGTAATGTTTCGGAATACATTCGATTTTGTTGAACAATATTAAAACACTGATGAAATATTTTAGAAAAATGTAATTATGCGTAAGCATTCAAATTATGATTTTTTTATCAAATGCTGGGAACGTACATAAAGTTTCATTTTTCAGGTTAATCAGTTTTGTAATATAAATAAGAAGAATTATTAATTTAATGCAGAATTTATTTTATAATAAATTATACATTAAAAAAATATATTTCTTCTGTTCTTATAAAAGCTTTGGAAATCCTTTAACTGTTTAACTGGATGCAGAAATATCAATTATTAAGTAATAAATATTTATTTATCATTTTTATTTTCATTTACAGATTAGACAAAGAAATTCATGGGTTTTCTTAAGATATGGCTGAATTATCGACTCTAGGCACTCACAAATGCGGTTTTCAACCTATAAACCTTTACATAGTAAGTCATATCACTGACTCTCCGACCCACCCGAAGGCACACGGATAAATAATATTGAATGACCAGACATCTGCAACAGCAACACTGGCGGGAACAGTGGTTGAGTCCTAAGGGCCATCACCGGCCACAGTACAACCCTTCCCGAAGGAAGGAAGTCCCGTCATCGATGAGAGGAGCCAGATCCCCCACCTTTTCGTGCACCCTCCAGGGTGGCGAGATCCAACCACCATACCGGAAGCATCTCATCTTCATTTCGAGGGTTACCTTTACATAGTAAATAAAACTGATGCAACTACGTTTTATTTTAACTGAAAAGCAGCCCTTATAAACTGTTACAGTCTTTGCTCCTCAATTAGACAAATACAAAGTAATATCAAAATTGCTTTCTGTAGTATTTGCCAATAGTATTAATCAAAATAGTACAATTTGGTTTCATATTTTGTATATTTAAAGCTTAAGATCTATTGAATTGTTTATGTGGGTAATACATTCGACCAATAAATTGCGAAATATTATTTATTCAAATTTAGCTTACACTTCCAAGATAAGGTTGTAACTAATTAGTAGCAAATACTTAACTCCTTTCGTTATAAAGTGGAAAGAATACACAACCAAACATCTCCTATGACCTGGTGCCTGATCTAGTCTTACGTACAGAAGAAGAAATGGACAGCATTAGAAGCCTCTATCCGGGAAAACAACTAAGGAAATGGTTATTTACATTTGATCAGAGTCTTGTTAGTATGAAGAGCATGTAGACATCGTATTGTTACTGTCACTTCGCCTGTTCGGTAACGAGAGTTGAGTACTGCAAGGGTACTTAAGTAATGGTTGCAAATCTGCTTTGCCGGATTAATGGTCATTTTGGGGAGTGCCAGAATACAGATTCGACAGTACTCGGACTGACTAGGGTTTTATTTGCCAATAAGCATCGGTTTATTTTTCTCTTATTAGGTTTGAATCTGTGAGACACTAAAGTAATATAAAATAATCGTAATTTGTTTAAACCTTTAGTTTTACTATAAATGAATCATTTTATCTTAATTGAATCACTATGTTTCGCATACATGAGCATGGCATCATTTTCTTAATATTTATTAAACCTTAAAGCAATACTATTAAAAATTCAGAATTTAATATCTTTGTAACATATTTATCTAAAATTCGGAAATCATAAAAATTAGCCGTATAGTCGTTTCTTATCATTTTATGTTAATATGGTATATGTGGCGGCGCTAATATATCAATCTTCAGTTTAAGAAGCGAGATGAAATGAACTAATTTTTGACTATATAAAGATTGTATCCTCAATTTAGAATTATTCTTTACTTTTTTACTCACTTATGCTGGTTGCATGTAAAATTATATTTTATTAATAAATATTTTGGGTGGATCCTAGCACAGCCCACCTCTTGGCATCTTTTTGAATTCTCGCCAAACGAGTGGCGATAACGTCGCCAATGTAACAACCTAGACGGATTTATTTTATTTTATTTTATTTTATTTTATTTATTTATTATTTTATTTATTTATTTATTTATTTCATTTATTTATTTCATTTATTTATTTTATTTATATTTTTATTTATTTATTATTTTATTTATTTATTTATTTATTTCATTTATTTATTTTATTTATATTTTTATTGATTTATTTATTTATTTTTTATTATTTTTTTATTTATTATTTTATTTTATTTATTTATTTATTATTTTATTTTTTATTATTTATTTATTATTATTTCTGGCCTTCAAGTATCGTTTTTTAATAGAAAAATAATAAAAATAACAAATATTCAATTATTAGTCATCTTGGCGAGATTTCAAATAAGTCGCCAAGAGGTGGACCCATCTAGGATTTTACCAATATTTTTAGAAGCGAATCTTATTCTTGCTATTACTACTAATACTACTATTTAAACTACGAGTTAATGGATTAAACCACAGTATACGTCGAAATATGACACTCAATTTTCTGAAGTCTCAATGTCTTTGTCAGTGATTCTATTCAATCGCACTCTTTATTCAAATTATTTTATTGAATTTTATATTTATTATATTTCCACTTCGACTGCAGAAAATCTTTGCTTACACAACAGAAACGTTTAGAGCTGGTGGATGAAATTCAATGTGTTGCCTTTACTCAACATTTCTAGATATCTATCATTTTTTGAACGAAATTCATTTAGAAAAAGTCTCTCGGTTCTATCTTCCAAATACCGCGAAACACGATAACTTCAAAATATTAAATGGTAAATAGGTAAAGAATTTGATATCGATTTAGCATATAAATTGAAGATCCATATCAAATTTTGAACCAGATTGGTCCAATGGTTGACTGTCTATCAGTCCGTATATTCTCATATGCGCTAATTCAAAAATTGCAATGACTCAAGTAAAGGAAATTTAATGCTTCATTCTTTTTTTTTACTACATTTACAGTTCTATGCAACAATTTCAATCCACCGAAAAGAAGATATTCAAAATACATTTTCAGTTTCCTGTTCTCTTATATTATTTATATGACAATGATTAATCGCCGAAGAGAGCTCACTAATAGTCTTTCATAACTGTTGTTCGCCAGTAGCATTTCTTAATATATAAATATCGATTATTTATACGATGCTACGAAGTATGAAATCTTCGTATACTGGGGCTGAAATTATTAAAAAAATAAGAAAATGAGCTGGCTTAGCCTTCACGACGTTGGCTAAAATCCACAATTTTTTGCTGGGAAAAGAGATATAAAAATCTTATTAAATAGTGCCCACTATAAAAAAAAATTTCGAGACCAGTTACGCTCATTTAAAAAAAGAAGAAAAACTATGCTTAGTTTCACATAAAACCATAGTAAAGTTTTCTTTCCTCGACTGTAAGTTTTTTTTTTTTCCAATTTTCACATCAAATTCATAAGCGCATTCATTTAAGAAAAAAAAAGTTTTAAAACTGCGTTTTGACCGATTCGGCAGATAACAGGTTATTTGCTCAGTGCTCTTGTTTAAATTATAAAGTCAAATGTAATCTAGAAGCTAATACATTATTTAATCAAAAAAATAAATATTATAAATAGTAATACAAATATATTTTTGTCAAATCACTCACATTTTTTTTTTTTATTTATAATACAAACAAAATATTGACTAATCGGTAGTTTTGCAACTTAGTTCAAAATTCTTCTGTCAATTACATTGAAACTTCATCTGAAGGCAAAAATTCAGCAATATAGTGTTTATACCATTTCCCAAAATTTCTACAAAAAAAAAGTATTTGGATAATTTCTTGAGCTGCTATTTTCATTCTTTCAAAAGTTCTTCCAAGAAAAGAAGAAATTCTTATAGTGAATTTGTTAATTTCTACTCGAACAAGACACTGATACTTATTTATACAAGAAAATATTGATTAAATCCTGAAATCGGATCATCAGGTGCTTAATTCTCATTACATTCTTATTTTACTTTCCTGAAAAAAAATAAGTAAAAAAGGATTTTTTTTTTCAATGGCTACGAAGATCATTAAACTAAAAATCAATTTTGTTTATTTTTCACCTGTTTACTTTAAAGCAAGAACTTTGCATTTTTAACATTCTGATTATTTCGTGAAAAAGGATGAAATGGGAGATAATTTTTTTTTCGAACTTCTTAATGTAGAAGTATGCATAAATAACCGAAAACTGAGATATTTTTGATAAGATTATGATGAAGTTTCCTTTTTCTTCTTTAATCTAAAGGATTAAGTAGTTTTAACTCAGAGATGAAAGTTTCGGAGCATTTTTCAACATTTCATAAAGGGCTTTGTATAAATAAAAGAAAACTTTTCTCTATTCAATAAGAATAGACAAGAAAAATATTTTTCAAATTAATTCATTTTTAAGGCTACATTCAAGAATAAATTGATAAATGTTTATTTATTTAAACATATTTTCTTCCTTCAAATTTTCATATTTTTAATGAAAATTTGGGTTTGGTCTTCATTGTTTTCTATAATTAGTTATTGTAGCATCATCTGATTAAACGTATCAAATATAAAGATTGTTAGAGATTCATTTTAGTTGTTTTACGTTTGCTGTATCTAAGTAACAACAAGAGTGATTGGTAATTTGAAATTTCTAAGGCAACCCCGCTCTCATATGTAATTATATTTCTCTGTTACGCTATTATAATGTATATTTATAGATATTCCTTATTATATTCATTCTAAGCATTAGGTTACTATTTCTTTCTTTCTTTTTTCTTTTTATGTTCTTTGAACTCATATATATGCAGCCACGTGAATAATAACTTCAGAAAAAAATCATATCCTTATATTACTCAATAGTAAAAAAAAAAAATTACCGAAATAAATCTTAATAAATAAATCTTACCAAAAAACTAAATTATGATATTTTCTTAAATAATACTGCCTAAAGGAAACATATTTCATATAAATCGAGAAATACATTTCATATTGATATACCTCTTTTAAATAATCGATTCTAAATTCATTCCATCAAAAATTTGAACATAGAAATCTACAACTATCTCTATCGAACAATAGTGTACAATATTTTGAAACATTTTATTATATTATTCAATATTCAAAAATTATTATACAATATTGTGAATATAGTTTAATATTATACAAAGAGTATCTGTTGCTACTGGAGGAAACACATTTAAAAATCAACAATTCCCAATGTATTAAACTAAATAAGCATGATTATTAATAAAATAAATATTTCTATCTGAAATGGTTTATTAATTCTGATCATGATTAAAATATTGAAACTAGAACTGCATTACGAGCATTAAATTAAAATGTTTGATATTCAAGAGAATATCTGACAAGTGCTGTGGATTTTCGAGACAAGTGCACAGAGCACAGCGCTTCCAGACATGGAGGTATCATGCACATAATTCCCAATTATTAGAAATTGCTTCGTTAGCAGTTAGCTGTTCTATTTCCCATTTATAAAATTGATACATATAATCCATGTAGGGAGAATTGCGGAATAATGTTCAACGCATAGCATTATGAGCATGCAAAGATTACTTCACGCCGATTACCTAAGTTTAATAGGCAATTTAAATAAACATTTTACCTAACAAAACACAGTCAAATCTGGACTTAATTTTTTTTCTTAAATTCACTATATATTTTCTATTTTATTAGAACTGAAGCATAAAATAGTTATAAACATTTCTGACACAAATACACATCAAATCATTACATTGTTATTTCAATAGATTATTCTCAGCAAACAATAAAACAAAGCCTTGTTTTGAAAGAAATTGTGCTTTTAATGATATACATTTTATGTATTTATACAATTTTACTGAGTACTAAAAATACCGTATTACTGCAAAACATTTTATCTCAAATTTTTTTTTGAGGCTCTGATGAAATAAATATATCTACTCAATTTTGTAACAGCACAAATCTAAGTTTTGTATAAAAGAGTGGTAATACGGGATGTAGATTGTTGGATAAATATATTCATTTTCTAGCAGTGCTTTTATTTTTAATCATACATATTGCGAGCAAGATATTGCTTTTTCAAAACCGCCTGTTTCACTGTTGTTTAAGTAAAATGTAAAAAATAATGACAGTGTTAAATTTATTTTACGTTTAATACAGGAATAATTACCACTTAATGAGAAGTCATTATTTTTTCCTGTCATTAAAGGAATTCACATTGTTTTGGAGCATTGGAATTCTATTTTATTTATATTCACTTAGAGAAAATAATAAAAGGCACCAGATTCATATATAATTTTTACTTATCTTTTTTTATTATATGTGCAGTGTTAACAGGTTTAAATGGCTCTGAAAGTACAGACCGACAGACATTCAACCCTTGTTGGATATAACTAAAAATTTGAGTCTCCACACTGTAGTTACTAAATCTGGGTACCGAATTTCATCTATCAAGCTCTTTTCGTTTTGTAGTTATCGTGTTAATTTATATTCAAATAGCCGTACAGGCAGACGGCTATTTGATGCATTTTTCTAAAAATGTGACTTAAAAAATCTGCAAATTTGGTGTTGAGGCCATACACCAAATTTCTCAAACTCAAAATGTTTTTGAGTTTGCAGTAGGTGTGACGACTTTGTCGCAGACAGGCGACAGGGCATTTTCAAAATATATGTTTTTCGAACTCAGGGAAGTCTAAAATATAAAGATTTGTCAAAATCTCGAGTTTGAATTTTTTTGACAATTACTACATTTCCTTTGTGCTTCGTATGCCAAAAATAAAAATGTCATTCAATAAAACATTTTTGTCTTATTATGATGTCAATGCATGCAAAGTCTCATACTTCTGTCAGTAAAAATGTTCCTAGATACTTTAAGGCAAATTTAAGTGTTTAAATTTAAGGCAAAATTAAATGTAGGCAAATTTAAGGCAAGTGTTCGCTTGAATTGGTTTATAACCGGTGTTTAAGCAAGTGTTCGCTGTAATTTTCAGTGATAATATGTATATGCATAAAATAATGCATTCTTAAATAATTATTTCGATACAAAGCTACATTTTTTTTAAACAGCACCATTAAATGCGATCCATTTCAACAGTTGTGACATGAAGGAGCCCTTTTTCGATTTGTCCGCTAAGATCTCTGCAGGGTATACTGATTAAAGTAGTTCATCCCTTAATTCAGATATGATACTAATTAAATCTAACCGAGTATAGGGTAAGAATTCAGTGTACTGTTTTATAAATACGAACAAACCAATGATTTTTTTAAAAAGGGCACAGCACACATTAAAAAAATGATTATTAACCACGAACCTTTTTTTCGAATAATGATTTTTTATCTCTCTAAAAGTGAAGATTAATGCTTTTACCTTTGGTCATTTGTCAGAAAGATTTGAAGAAAAGTCCAATACTAAAACTCTAGATATCGATCATGTAATTACCCTTGTAACTGATGTAACAATCCCTGAATGTTGCACAGGCTAGGTAATTTGAGGGTAATTTGAAAAAGAAATCAAAATATCAATTTCTGTGTCCTTCGTATGCCGTGTTATCTCTTCCGTTCCTTCCAGAAGAAGTAAGAATTATGTAGTTTATAGTTACTAAAACGTTCTGTAAACGCACTTTCTAGAATGATGCCCGGAATCTAGAAAAATAGTGTATGTATTTATCTACAACTAGGCCAACATAAAAACTAGATACAGATCAAATCGTTAGCATTTCTCAGCGTCTCTTATTACTGCAATATATCATTTTTTAAGAAAACCCATAACTGCCAGCAAAGAATTTTATTTTTTTTATTCGGCATTGTAATACTTGTCTGAAATATATTTTTCGGATTGTACTTCTTTTTCTTTAAAAGCTACAGTTACAGTCATTAGCTAATTAAAATGAATAACACTATGATTAATTAACATATTTTTTAAGTCGTTATGATTGAAGGAACTACAATAAAACAAACATTCGCATACAACAGTTTTTTATATCTAAATTTATTATTTTTCCCCTAAGCGTATATAAATGAATGTAAGAATTCTTTGTAATATTTGACACTATTAGTCTAAGTGGGATGTATAAAAATTTATTTTTTAAAACAATTTTTTACCATTGACCTTTTACAGAAACGAAAGCTCTTCTATAGAATTTCCCATCTTGTCTAATGAATATTTGTAATTGAAATTATATGCATAAAGCAATATTTAGCAAAATAAATGCTTGCTTCACTTTTCTGGGTCAGCCCACAAAAAGAATATTTTTGTGAATATCTAAATTAAATAAGCATATCTTTACTATCAACAGAGGTGGAATTTGAAGTTTTTTTTATTGTTATTTTTGCATTTTTTTTTATATCTAAACACATACTCATGTCTTTATCATTGAATTATTTTCCGTACATTATTTTTTAGTTATATTTCTTTTCCTTAGCTATCATTTTTCCACGTTTAAACAAGTTATATTTCATGACACAATACAAATTAAATATGTAAGAAAGGATGTTATCACCTCTTATTCTCAAATTCAAGAGTGATAAAATATGCTTCTACTTCACGTATAATTACTTTTTCGTCCACCTCTCCCAGCTTCCAATTGATTTACGAGTTTAACATTGTCATTAAAAATAAATTGGAAAATGTCACGTATTCCCTTCACCATTAAATTCTTTAAGAACATAAAACATAGCTAATCGACAAATTTTATCGTATATTTTTATTTAATCATACATAATTATAGAAGCGTCGCAATAATAAAACAGACATTAGAAGAAATGGATTTTTATGTTGTGGTGATTCTTCGCAATGTGCAAATTAATCACGGGGTGAAAATACATTTATACTATGCTGTTAATAATTATGCTTTTTTTTTCATTTATATATGCTACTGCAGCAATAAATTAATTTATTTATACTTTCACAAACTCTACTTTTTTCAGTTACACTCTACTCCAACAAAATACATATTTTCGAAAGATTCATATATAAGTATTTTAATGTTCTATAAATTTTTTTTTAATTTTTCAAACATTTAAGTGTTTTATTCAAGGAGAAAAATAGAAAATATTTCAAAAAATGCTAAAAAAAAATTAGACTCCAAAATTAAATTTTAAATAAAATTTCTTTTGTGCAATAGGATATATATAATTAATATATATATATATATATATATATATATATATAAACACTTTTGAATTCTTTATAACCAACGACGGTGTGAAGTAATTCTGTAGACATTTCGTGACTTTATTATTGAGGTTTCTATATTATTTTTTATTAATATATTTTCCTTAAATTTTCACACATTGTCCTAATCTGTTTTTAGGGTTGTGGTGAAGAGCTTATAAGCCAGTTAACAGCCATGAAACACAGGCATTGATTTTGTCTTGTGGTCTTCTTACTCAGCTGCGAAACACAAGGTTCCAGGTTCTATCCTCACTCAAAACAAACTGCAACAGGGTTAATATGGCCCAATACTGTTTGCCCTAACTGTAAATAAAATCATGTTCTTCACTTTACTCATTCAGCCAGAAATGGTAACCACACTGGCTTAATTATGCACCACTAATAATTAAGGCATTCAGATTAAATCTGATTGACCAGACCGCCACGACAAAAATCAAAAACTTAGGCCAAAGGGCTATCACCGACCATAGTACAATACTTTGCGTGAGAAGTACTTCCCTTCGTAGATTTCACTCATTTCTGTACCCACCAGAGTAACGAGAATCAATCACCATACTGGAAGCTTCTGTATTATCTCCATATATAGAGAGTTATGAATTGTAATCGGAATATTACAGGTAAATGACAAAATGATTTCTTATTGACTTCTAATATTAATTTGCAATTTTACAATAAATTTGTGCAATTCAGGTTGCGTCTGCTCATAAATAAAATATATCGTGCAGTAATTATAAAGCTATATTTGCAATTCCCATGTAATATATTTTTATACAAATTAAAATATACACAAGATAAGGTTTTAAAAATTCACAAATTCTTCTTTTTATTTTAGATACATAAGCTTTATATTTAAATATTTATTCTTCTACACAGCTTATAAATGCAGTATTTTTTTGAAAACAAGGAAAACAACATTTCTGAAGTTAGTATTTAATCCTGCAGTCATATTGATCGGCACGTTATAATTGTATATCAAATGCAAGTAGAATAACGGACAATTATTTATCATAAAATGGATAAGTAATTTGATCAGAGAAATATAAAGTAAATACGTTTACCCGAGGCGATTTTTTTCACTCAGACTTAATTTATGCATGTTTTTGACTAAAATAAGAAACACAATTTATCATTCTTTTATCATGCAAAATTTTACTAATCTCTAATTTTTCATAATTCAAGCTATTAAAAAATTATGAGATAATAATTATTCTTTAGAATTCTAGCGATAGAATAAAAATAAATAGCCTGATTGTGACCCAGATAAAAACTTTTCACAACAGAAACAAAGAATTATTTATTGCCAAAGTTTTTGCTCTTTCACAAATCCACATATTTACTGCGACGGAACAAAATTTATTTTTCCATTTAATATTGCAAAGTGCTGAGAAATTTATATTAGTCATTCTCTAGAGGTTCTGGGAGAGAAGAAAAGAAAAATGCTGTATATGAAATAAGGCGAAGAAAGATTTTATTACTGCTTTGCAGTTAAAGACAAGGTAAACCTCTAGAAAAAGTAATTTTAAAGGAATTATTATCGTAAAAGTTCAGTGGTTTAAATTAAAGTCATTCCAAAATTTATTATCAGAACTAAATCCCAGGTTCATTCAACTTTCATGTTAGCTCCATATGACGCTGAAAAGTTCAAATCTAATATGGCTTTTCTTCAATATAAAGGAAATGCATAAAAATGGAAATTCGTTTTTATCTTGAAAGCAAAAATGCCGCTGGCCTCAAAAATATTTCTGTTACTCTGTTTTTTTTTTAATTTAATTTTTTTTATATTCTTTAGCTTTATTTTCTCCATGTTATAGTTAAATTAAAACTTATTTCAATTTTCATTAGAGACAAAATATGCTTGCTTTTTTTTAAATTTCTATTTTAAGAATAAGAATTTTAGTTGGAATTTTTAAAAAAATCTAATCATGTGATGAAATTCTATTAAATTTTTCTTGGCATGTATTACACAACTGCTAACAATTTGATCCAGTTTCTTTAGATATCAAAAAGAAAAAGCAAAGAATTTTATTTGAAATAGGAAATTTATTTACGTTTCAAAAAATTCATTTAGTTGTTTAATGTTCATGCATTTGTTTATTTTTAATATCGTATACTGAATCTAAATGTTAGAAATTTTGATCAAATATTTCTTTGCCGTCGTATTTATACCTGAAATATACATACTCATTGAATAATAATTTTATTGACAAAATTCAGAATATAAAAGATAAATTTTTAATTCTATATTCATTTTCATAAGATTTCTTGGTAATACTATGGATCATAATTTTGAAATCCATGTGAATTAATTTGATAAATCGGTTTAATTGGCCTTACTGCATGTTGTTCAAAAGTTGTAAAATGTGATATAATTTTGCGGCCTTAGATGGGTTGTTAATGATAAGATATAAGATCTTAGGAGAAATAATTATGTTATGTGAATTAATGGAATAATATTTATAACAATAAATACAAAGAATATAAAAAATAATGTTCAATTACCTGGATTCTAAAATAAGCCAAAAAATAGTATGATCAATTTTAGACAGTATAAGTAAATATTCTTCAAATGTTTCTGAACAAAATGGTTTGACAGATACAATATTTTTTACTATTCTTCAAATTCAAGAAAAAAAATATTTAATATTGTTCTGATAAATACATATAATAGAGTTACATGGAAAAGATATATTATTCTATGAAAAATATAAAATAACTTTTAACTACATTTTGAGCATTTTCAATATTCCTTCGCAAAAGGTATATAATAAAATAGACTTGAAGAATTTGCATTTAAATTCCGTCTCTAATAAATAAGAATATGAAGAACGTTCAGAAAAATCATCATGGGCCCAAAATATCGAATTTTTTTAATATTCAAATTTTATAATATTTTTTTTAATTTTATTAAATTTTCAAATTTTAATGAGATTGTAGATCTGGGTTTAGTTGTCCTTTTTATCCAAAATCAGGAATCTTTAATAATTAAGAAGATATGACATTTCTTCTCAGTTCTTTTTGAAATCTTATAGCAGATATTTCTTTTAAATAATATAAAGAGCTAGAAAAAAGGAAAACTGAGTTTTGATGGCAAATTCTATAATTTTCGAGGGACGTTTTCGTAGGATTTCTGTTCAAAAGAAATTTTATAATATCACTTGATTTAATAATTTTCATCTTTTATTTCCAGTTGACAAAATTCTCGAATTCCTCTGTCTTAACAAATATGAATTCTCTAATTGATAAAAATGATAAACTTTTAGTTCTTATAGAATTGCTTAGTGGGAAAATTAATTTTGAAGATTAAAAATGATGCTTCTATTTTCCAATTCGATTAACTCCATCAGACATATCAAAATTTCAATAATAATAACAATGCTAATTTCAAATATATGGAAATTTTAAATTTTATAAGCCGGTAAATAAGGGCAACAATAGTAATAATATATTCTGCTAAATTTTTTTAATTTTAAATTTGTAATAAAATTTTTAAAAATAAAATATGTTGTATTGTCAGTATTCTTCACATTCTGTTTAATGAAGTTAACTGATTTCCAAGGAAATTTGCCTGGTGGTAAAATTCTTGCACCACCGAAATTCAACTTTAGGGACTTATTGGCAATAATTTCCCACTGTAAGGTCTTGTATTTTTTAGTTAAATCGAATCTTAACTACTATAAGTTGTGATTCAAGAATCAAATGGCAATATTGGAGAAATGACCAATATATCTTTAGGTTTACTAATATTATGATTAATGCAATTAATTATTAACATATTTGAAGATATGTCATAATTGCATAAAAATGAAATTGAATCAATATGTGAAATTGATTTACATGTCACTTTGAATATCACTTTGCTGGTAACGAACCAGCATTAAGTGTTAAAAACAACATTTAAGAATGAATTTTCACACTATAAGGAAGGTAAAATTATACAATTAAAATCAATGCATGAAAAAATGAAGATTCCAGCATTAGAATTATCACGATTCTATCATATTTTTTTTAAAAAATTTGACTAAATAAAGAGTTTTAAGCAATCGTTATTATTCTGTAATTTTTTTTGCATGAATCTCAGTACAAATAAGAATATTATTTAAAGAAATGTGATTTAAATTTAAAATGTAATTATAGAACAAATAGTTATATAACTAAGTTGGTGACGCCTGAATACCGCTGTCATTAAAAATGCCATTAATCATTTTCCTTCATTTCATATAAAGAAATTCTTCTCCTCAATTTGGGTGCTTCGCAAACTCCAATTTAAAATTTTATAATTAAAATATAATTAAATTATATAATTAAAATTATATAATTATATAATTTAATATTATACTCTTTCCATTAATTTTGTCTCAACTATCATATATTAAAAGAAATT
>JAPMOR010046898.1:231587-258020 GCA_026543865.1 Argiope aurantia | reverse complement strand
TGTCTCAACTATCATATATTAAAAGAAATTAGAAGTTGGAAAAAGTACCTTGAACATCAATTTATCAAATTTTTCAAAAGTAAATTGCCTCATATAGTCATGTGCCGAAAGCAAGAATTATAATGAACACAATTTTTTTTTCTTACAAATTTATCTTAATTTTACATATTTAACTATTTTTAGATTTTTTTTATAAATTAAATATCGGAGTGAAAAATATTAAAACCCAAACTAAACTGCTAATATTTGAAATTCGAGAAACTTTAAGATATATGTCAAATATCCTTTAAATTCTTTTAATATTTTTATTATGAAATAAATGTTAAAAATGATTGCAAATACTAAGTCCTACTTGATTGCTCGACAGTTCTGTAAAATACAAGATTAAACATTATTATTTGACTTCCATTTATAATGTAGCACGATATTAATCTGAATGATCAAAATATTTGGTATGAAAATAAAAATGATTTTATTCCAAAAAAAATGAAATAAAGGTTTTCAAACTATTTTGAAATCGCGGCAAGTATTTTCGTATTTAATCTGCCTCATTATATTTTCTGATTTCGTTAAATAATAAAAAAAGGATATTTTAATATCTGGCACTCTTTCTTTTTTTTTTTTTCTTATTTTGTATTTCGTTCAAATTATAGTGACAACAATGATAAAAAGGAATATTAGCAACATAACAATTCTCATATTCTTTCAACAAATGTGTGTAAAATTCTCTTTTCACTGCTAAAGGAATAGAAAATAATATA
This sequence comes from Argiope aurantia, assembly GCA_026543865.1. NCBI lineage: Eukaryota > Metazoa > Arthropoda > Arachnida > Araneae > Araneidae > Argiope > Argiope aurantia. The sequence continues at coordinate 257,259 of JAPMOR010046898.1, read as the reverse complement.
TATCACTTTGTCAAATGCTTTCTTCGAGTCAATAAATGAAATTTTAAATGTAAAATAAATTTTAAATATTCAAAATTGCACAGCCAATAGCTAGAAGAATACAAATTCTTCGATTTCGATTCTTCTTTTTATTTATATTTTAAGGCTTCAGAAATACTCTCATAAAATTCCTATTCCTACAAATTTGTCTAAATGCACAGCACTGTGCAGACAATAGAAAATTCGATTTATGGACGGAATGCTAAATGCTAAATGAGATATCCATTTGCAAAAGGCATTACAAATACTTTAGGTAAATTATTGCCTTTTAAACTTATACACAAATGTAATCTAATAATGCTTATTTTTGAACAAAAAATATTATTTTTGAATTTTGAATTTTGATCAATTTGCGAATTATATCAAATAGTATTCATCCTTCTAAAAGTATACAAATTACACTTTCATAACGAGTTTTTCTTTGATCATTCAAAATTAAAATATTAGGTTATATTGTATTTTGATTTGAAAGTAGTGATAAATCAGATTCATCAGGTTGAAAAAAACATGATAAGAATTATATGTATTAAAACTTCCTATTAAAACATTTTGTTCTTCTTGAGATTTCTGATTTTAAGGGTTCACCAGATTATGCTTCTAAATTAATTATCAATTTATATGAATCAAAATTATTTGTCTTTTCTTTTACAAATAAAATGTAAGGTTAATTTAAATATTTAATGTTAGGACACTGTTGTTGTTGTTACTTATGGCACTTATCATAGACAAGCCCATTGATGAAGTCAGCGATTTTAAGCCGAGTTTGTGCAGTAGCTTCTGAGGGTAAAGGCCTCAGAGCACCCGAGTGCAGAAGTCTGACTTCTAGCACATATGAAGAGGACACACACTCGCTTGCACAACCCCTTTTTGCAGGAGGACTCTTTCACACACCTCACATATAGAACAATGATAAAGAACAACCATGCCCGAACCAGGACGCCCAGTTCACGGGGAAGACCCGCTACCCCTAAGTCAAGACACCGGCTATGAGGATACTAAAGAAAGTTAGTCATAAATTGTTTGATACATCATTCCATGACTTCAAAGATCCATTAAACAAAATTGTTCATTGACTGGTGGAATATTATTTGCAGCATCATTCTTCAATGATGGCTCATCCGCAATCCAGCCAATCAGCAAGAGAAATGTTCGCTGACATCAATGCATCTGGCAAATATACGTCAGGAGATCAAATTACTGGTTTTGAGAAATTCTTATTTAAGAAAAATAACAATATAAAAGTATCGAATGTAGGAATATTGCAAATGAATTTAATAATGAATAAAGCTGCGGCTTTTCGATTTCACTCTTTTTATAAGCTCGACAGCAAGAGAGACACTTATATTAGTTAGTTTCCGTCATTAATTTAGAAATCTTGTAAAAGTCAAAAAAATTCTGTCTTGATTTTCTAACACTATTTTATACGATAGATGCATTTTTTTCCTTATCAGTTGTAATTTTGATTTTAAAAATATGAATGGAATATTTTTTATAAATGATATTTTTGTCAAAAGTGTATCACGTTTCCTATTAAGAAATTTTCAAATAAATTTATGTCTTCGGTTTTTGATTATGGTATTAGATTATTTTTTAATTAAAAAATAAATTATTAGAAAATTATATGTTTAAGTATGAAACGTAAATATAAAATGCTGTGTTTTTATATTTCCTCCAAAAGTTTATTTTAAAAATATAAATTTGAGATAAGAAATTCATATTCCTTTCTTAGAAAATGGTGCAAAGGTTTTCTTGACGGTTTTTGAAATTTAAAACAGTAAAAAAGAAATTAAAATACTAGTAAATATTTTTTAAAATATTTATTCTAAATATATTTTAATAATTAAAATAAATATTATATTAAAAATATTGTTCTAAAAACCTCATATTTAACAAAATATTTTTACAAAAACGCTATTTCATATTTTGCTTTTCATTTTATAATTTAAGTAATTTCTTCACCTTTATATTTATGAAATAATATCCGTTTTCTGTCCCATATTTAGATGCCTGGTTTAAATATTAAAACCTATAAGTATCTACAAACCCTTTGCTGTTTTCCACTCTGTGTTCAGTTTGAATTTTCATATTTCCAATATTATACATTTATAATTAAAAGATTATTTTTTAAATTCATTCATTGAAGGAATCGAGATACATGAACTGACTACATCAAGTAAATTAATTTGTGGATAATTAATTAATCACACTGATAAGTAGAGTAGGAGCTTTAATTAATCCAAAAGTTTGAATGAAAATAATTTTGTCGTTAAGAACAAAATAAAAAAATTATTGAAAAAAATGTCGAAATTGATTTAATGGATAATGTGTTCAAAAGGAAACCTTTAGCGATAAAAAATAATGTAGTTTATCAGTCGGAGAAATATTGTCGGGAAATGGGATTTTGTACAAGTTTTTTTTTTCATTGAAAGTGAATTATTCAGAGAATTTAATAATCAAACAAATATTTCACTTCTCTTTGTGACCAAATCTTTTCACATTAATTTGCTGGACATTGAATATAATATATTAACCAAGGTAACAGTTTTAAAATTAATTGATGATGTTTTGCATCCCACACTCTTAACATTATCTTTTAATGTCGAAAAATATCTTCAATAAAAGCGGAATTGCATTTCTTTTCACGCGAATTCTAATTTTCAATAATAAAAATAAGATGTTTCAACAAATATGATTAGGCAATTGGAAAAAATTATGGAAAAGAATATAAGTAATCTTAAATAATTTCCTTTTATTCCCCCTCTTATTATACATATTTATAGTGTTACGAAATTTTCAGGTTCGTTTGGACAGTAGAAGTGATATGGTGTGGAGAACGCTCAATCAGCAGGCGGCAGTAGAAAAAGAAACAACGACGTTTATTTACACAAAGACGACAACTATGTACAGCAGAGACGAACACAGTAGACGACAGTAGCACACTTCAGTAGACAGCAGCACACGAAGAGGATAGACAGAATCCATCAGGGGAGGGGTTCCTGGGAGCTTCGCTCTACCGTCTCTCCAACGGCTGAACTTCTCGCTTTAGCTGCCGACTTGCTACTTCTCACACGACTTCACTTACACCACTCCTTCTTCCCCGCAGACTTCAACTTCAACTTCAATGGTAGGCTTCTCGGGGCACCCGTCTTTGGAGAAGGACTATCTCCTTATTGATGTGACTGATAGAGCTTTACTTTTAATAAGTTTTCTTGATATTCTTCTTCATCGCAGATTCAGAGTGCCCGTCTTTTATAGTTCCGGGAGGTGGGGCTAGAATCTTCAGACCAATCAGGACGTCTCTGGGTGTATCTCGGTTCCTACTGGATGGATCGTGAAACTTCTCGAACTTTCCCGTATGATCCATTTTGTCGCCAAATTCATCGCCAGGTTAGTCGCCAAGCTCTGAGTTCATTGACGCTTAGCACACACAGGACAGATCGTACATCCTGTCTTACTTACGATGGCACTAGTCGTACTGGGAAGCAAAATTACAGGTTTGTAACAATAGATACGTCTAGGAAGATTTGAGAAGTTATTATAGTTCAAAGTTTTGAATTAATAATGCTCACGTTATAATTTATTAAAAAGGTAACTGATTTCTTTGAAAAAAATATTTCTTTCATATGGGAAAACATTTATCGATTCATTTGAAGCTCGGGGATAATTTTTTTTCTTTATTTTTCAAGTGAAATATATCAGCACTAAAAAAAGTAATAAACTCAAGAACATATGTAATCTAACGAATTTCAGAATTTTTAAAGAATGGTTATCAATTCTAATCCTAGAAATTAACCAACAATTCGTTAAAAATTCTTTTGATTCTTCATTTGAAAGTTGAAAATTCCGATTTTTCTATTAATAGTTGCTAACAAGGACGTAACTTCATAATATTCTGATGAATATTAGTAAACAATATAGTTTAGTGAATATAAAAATGTCAAGAAATTTCTTAGATATAGAAAGAATTGCATAATTAATTAGCATGCATTTTTAATGCATACATAAAATGCATAAATATTTTGCCTATATACAGATCGTTTTACTTTTCCATATTGCTTTTAATGCTACATTTTTTCTTTCCAGATTATGTTTCAGTAGCATAATAAAATAACTCTTTATCAAAAAAAACTGTTGACGTAAATTATTAAACACATTTAGAGGAAGTGTAAAATAAAAAATAGGATTTAAAATAACTTAGTAGCAAATACATGATAGATATGAAGAAATAACAATAACATTTTATTTTCATTTAAAACACATTTTTAATACAAAATTTCTAATTGTATAAGAGAATAGCTAAAATCCCACACCTCATAGTTTCTGATAAGCACGAGTTATACTGAGAACAATATTCCGTCAATGTGTAAATCAATATATGTCTGAGTTTTCACTCTAGGTTTAATCAACTCTACTTTGATCTTTTTATTGGTTGTATTGCAACACCTACTATGTGAAACATCTTGCCCTTCCTGCAACTCTTTATTTCATTTTTATTTGGTAAGGATCGGAATAAACTGGTAAAGGCCAGAAACATTTCTTGTAAAAAGACCGTATAAACCTGTTTCAACATTTTAATATTCTTGCTCTGGAATTTCGCATGCCTTGTTTTCACGTTATATTGACCCCTTTAAAAATTCTCAAAAGCGAGGAAATTCAATATTGAATTCTATCCTTCACTTCTATATAGTGAAACTTCTTCACCTCTCACCTTTTTTCAGAACCTTAATACTCCTTTTGGATCATATTTGAAGAAGTTTATATCTTTATTGCAGTGTTGAACTGTTTTATAAAGTGATATACTGTTGAAAAACATTCCTATAATTTGAAAAGTTTAGTGTAAAAAGTTGCGTATAGGTCTTATGGCTTCCAAGAAGAAAGGAAATACTGATACAGGATCAAGTAACTTTATTAAAACGCATTTTTTATAGGAAATATCGCCTTGCTGCGTGTGGAATTTCGAGAAAGTATATATGTTTCCTGTATCTAGTATGATACTTGTTTTATACAAGTTATTATTATGAAAGAAAGTAAAAGTTATGACAATAAAGCTACTTTAAATGTGTTAGTTTAACAAATCTTTCGATATTTTTATTTGATGTAAATAAATCCATTTCATCATTTTGTTTGCTAGACAATTTAATATATTTATAACTTTTCACACAGCCTGGGTGTAGGCCAAATTCGAAGAAGCTCTCTTATTTAGATATTTGGATCCAAAATGCAACAAATTTCCATAATGTAAAGAACATTTATTTCTATTAACAGATCTGAAAATGGAAGACAAAAAAAAATTAATGCCAATTTTCTAATTTACCGAAAAAAGTCAGTAAACTTGTAACCATTGACGTCGTATGTAAATAAATGAGGTTTAATTAATGGTTTGAACAAAGTACTAATTCAACTTATGGATCTATTTCTTTTATTCTTTACTGAATCCCAAGTTGACTCCCAGCCATCAGTTTAGGCAGCTTACCACAGGCTTGGTCTATACAATTCATTATATCGAGACCATCAATAGAATGCTTGTTTAAATTCAGTTCATATTACAAGTTACTATCATTACCCCGCTACGCTAAGCCATGGTCTTCACGCATTTTCATTTAGCTTGTTTAATGTTTATAAAATTATAATTGTGAAATAGATTTTTAAGCTCTTCCTATTGTAATGCAATTTAAAATTTTTGCACCTATGCATTCTGTATGAAGAAACATTACTTCCATATTTTCAGAGTTTTTAAGAATTAAAATAAATATAATTTCATTACATAAATTTTTAATTAATCATTAATTAATTAAATCTAATCAATGATTATCATTGATCTTTGATTAGAGGAAAATACTCTATATCAAAAGTCTCTATTAAAGAACATAAGTAAGAATATGTTTGTTTACATTTAGAGAAACATTGTTTACATTTTGCTTGTTAATATGAAAAGCATATAGGCTTTGCACTAATGCTATCATACTGTCTATTCGGTAAAGGAAATTGAGTACATCTGAGGCATTTAAGTATGATTACAAATTTGCTTAAAATGATGAAGGATTATTTCTCCCAATACTCAAGTACAGAAACGATTCTCCTAAAAGTGATTAGAGTTTTATCTGGTTGGAAATATCGGTATATTTCTCTTTCATGTGAGAAAAATATGTGGAAGAAAAAAGTTAATATAAGGTATTCATAATTTATTTAAACTTTTACTTCACCATAAATTAATCTGAAAGAAGAAATAAAAATCATACAATATAAGTTATATCTTTTTCATTTTCATGAAGGAAAAAATCCATTTTCTTCTTCTTATTTTTAAACTTCTGAAACTTGATTTATACTGTAAGTCTCGCATTTATGATCATAATGTCATTTTCTTTATATTTAACCAATCATATTTCAATATTGTTAGAAATTTATAACTCATTTTCAAATAAATCTGAAAGTTGCAAATAACTTCAAAATCTAAAACTTGCAAATAAAAAAAAAATTAAATCATTTATGTTAGAGTGCCATCGATTTCGTAATGCAATTATTGAATTTCATTGATTTAAGTTTACTCTTTTAAATCTTTTTTGTGTCTTTCATTCAAAATTATTTACTTAAATTCGACTTCAGATAATCTTATTATTAAATAAATATTGACACTAAGTATAGATATATATATGAATACACTGTTTTAGTAATTTTATTGTGCATTTATATGTTCCTTTTTATCACAAGATTATTTATTTTAAAAAATATCAGAAGCCATTGTGAAATCTAAAAGATGAATTTAATGAATAGATATTAATTCATTAATCTAAGATGATTAATGAATTAATATCTATCTTTACTTCATCTACTTTTATTCTTTAAAATCCTTTTGTCCAGCTTTTTTTTCTAGTTCCATAGTGCTCATGCATTTAATTTTATAGTTTACGTTTAGGATTAGTTTATTCTTCTGATTCCAAGATATTAAGTTGCACTTATCTGATGCTGATGATAAAATTTAATCTCGGTCATTAATTCATCCTCATATTAAAAAAAACTGAATAACCTTCAAAACGGGATTTATAAATTTACAAAATACACAATCAATCCAAAAATATCCAGAATCTATAGATTCCTACGATTCATTTTTATTCTCTCAAAATGGTTGGCAGAATAGTATCTCAAAATTTCACCTGAGAGAGAGAGAACTTCGAACTCTATAACTTCGAACATACATATAATCTGCTTAAATTCACATTTTATATTGGAAATTTGGTTTCGAGATTACACTGGATATCAGCCAGAAGCTGATGAAGAAGAAACAGATTCGTATTTAATCCATTTAACTAAATTGAGTTAATCATTTGCAACTTTTATCAATGATTTTCCAACAGCTACATGCATTTTAGAAAAAAATATCACATATATTTCGAAAGATGTGAAGTTCTCTTTAATGCCAACATTTACCCAAATTGTTTTTTTATAATATGCATCGTTGTAATTAAGCAAATGCATAATATGTGATAATATACCTGGTTATATTAATTAATATACATACATACTTTTGATATTTGTGGCAATATCTGCAGAATATAAAACAAATTGAATGCGCATGCTCAAAGCACAGCATATTGAATGCGCATATCCTGAGGATAGCAGATAATTCCATTCATAGTTTTGAAGCTAGTATATGCCAACGTCCTGGCCTAGGGGTAGCGCGTTTTCCCTGGTTCGCGGTAAGCGTGTCGGGTTCGAATCTTATCATGGTTGCTCTTTACCATGAGCTGTATTTGTGAGATGTGTGAAAGAGCCCTCCGGTAAAAAGGGGTGTGCAGGCGAGTCATCTTCATATGAGCTAGAAGTCAGACTTCTGCCCTCGGGTTCTCAGGGGCCTTTACCCTCAGAATCTGCTGCACAAACTGGGCTTAAAATCGCTGTCTTCGTCAGTGGGTTTGTCTACGACGAGAGCCATGAGTAACAACACCAAGTTAGTATATGCAAAGTTCAGATAAAATTTCAAACTGATTACTGTTCAAATTCGGAGATACGTCATCTTTGGAGTGAGTGAATTTTAGTTGCTCTCTAAGAGCAATAAATAGCTGCTATTTATATATAATTTTCCCTATATGCCAAATCTTAATATTATGAAAAAAATATGCCATGATTCAGACTTAAGAAATTAAAAAATTTATTACAAATAATCAGTTTTCTCCACACATACTATTTATTATGAATTTTTATAATGTGGAAATTTATATGTTGTCAAGTATTCTTTAATATGGTTGAGAACTATGCATGTCATAAAAAATTTTAAAAAATTAAATTTAAAAAAGAAAAAATTATAAATTTAAAAGTTTAGGTTAAATTTACGTTAGGACAATACATTTTATGCCAGGAAAAATTTTTAATTAAAAAAAGTTATGTTGTCTCAAATAAATATTATGTACAACAAGCAAAATTATGATGAAAGTTGCAAATCATTATCAGCTTTTTGCGAGAAAAGATAAGGCAAATCCTTTCCTCCTATCCTCCATTTCTAGCAGATACTCTAAAGGATCTTATGACTGCATTTTCACTGTAGAATATGAATTCAAGAACCTTCTTTAACATTCTCGAAGATCATGAGCAGTCACGACCAACAGTTCATCCTGCCTTTCTGAAGAAATTTTAAAAACTCTCTGAATTTAGAAGCGGGTTACAGTTTTGATCGTATAAAGTATTTATTTACAAAAAGCTTTACTCAATTGAATTTGACATAAAAAAAATAATGGCAAAACATTCCGTTCGCATTTTTACCAGAAATTTTAAAATCTATAAAAGCAATCATATAAAATGTTTTAGATAAAAATATTGGACATTTTAAAGCGCTTAAAAGATTTTATTGACTTGAAAGCTCGGTTAGAAATGTGGCGTGGACGCTTTTATGACAGTCAAACTGATCTTATAATGGGATCTGGATAAAAATGCACTTTCAGTTTGTTATAAAATATTCTTTTGATCCCTTACCATTCACATATAGCATATCACGGCATTTCGGGCTTTATTTCCTTTTCAAATAAATAAATCTAAATCTAATAAATCTCAATCTGTATCTACGTGGAGTAATTCCATGATTTAAAAAGATGAAAAAGCTACTATTGTTTCGCAAAGTAATTTTTTGAGTAATATTTTGAGGTTAAATATAATCTATATGCATTTTGTATTGTATAACAGCAAATCTATTATAAAATTTATTTTATTGGTACGCTTTGTCATTTATTATTCTCAATTTACAGGCATTGGACTTCAACTAAAATGTTTGCTATCCATTTTAAACTAACTTCTCGATGAGCTAGAAAATTGAAACTTTAATGACAGAACTAGATGAATAATGTAATATTGACTCAATTCCTTTTCTGTCTATCTTTCTGCTTTCGGAACAAACTTTCATTATCCATAGATAATTTCATCATAGACCACATAGAATTGTCTTGAAAATTCATGATTATGAATTTAAAAATCCCCAATCACAAATACCCCCTTACATATTTCTAATACTATGCAAATTATCCTGAAATTTTGTGATCGTGAATTTTAAAAATTCACCAAAAACTTATAAAAGCTTAGTATTTTTCTACAAGACTGTATCAATAATTTGCAATCAAACCAACGATACATCATGCAAGAAATTTTCGAATTAGATCATGAAGCATGGTCTGGTGGTAAAGTGTTAGCTTTGAAAGGGAAGAGTTCCAGGATCGATACAAGATACCACAGAAGAACCGCCGTGTAAGCGGGGCTGGTGCACGCTAAAGCATTCAGAACTGAAAGTCCTCTACAGGTGTGCGAGATTTTGACAAGAAATACAGACTCCGGTACCATCCTCGTCATCCTACTATGGGTCAAAATTACAAAATTCGCCCCAAAATATCCCTAATATTCCTTTAAAATGCAACGTTAATATAATGACACTCAAATCACAAAAAAAAAATGTACGTACGTAGGCTCTAAAAGTAAATACGCCAAATTCCCCAAAACCTTCAAATAAAAGTGGTGATGGCTAACCTTCAGAAAATAATGAGCAAAGGTTCAATACAGTTTCATTTGCTAAATTTGCTCTGGTATTAGTGTATTTTATAGTTTTTTCATCTAATCCAAATGCGAATAAATGCATTGCTACATTAAATGAAAAGGGTCATCGAAAATATGTTCAACTGAGAGACGGTAATTTCCTAACAGCTCTATCCGAATTTTAAAGCTAAATATAATTTACAATTTCAAGCCTTGAGTAGTATCACTTAACTAACAACCATGCTTTTAAATGTATAATGATCAAATGTTTCGCCTAAAAGGGCAGCACTAATTGCTCAGGCTAGAAACAGAAAGTTAAGTAACTTGTATTTCAGCAAATAGTTTCAAAACTTTTAAGCTCATTATATTGGAATTCCATTTGGAACAAATGCACTGCCTAAAATGTCGCATTATGTTAAATCTAGTTCAAAATGTTTCTAGAGGAGCATTTGCAATTACAGACAATTATTGAGCTGTCGATTTTATCCTTTTAGAAATCTTTTACAGAGAAAACAAGATATTTAAAACAGGTTCCTAAATTTCAATTTCAATTTGAGCAAAACTATTGAAAATTAAATATGTTTAGCACTATTGATTAAATCTGAAAATAGGATCATCAAGTGTTCCTTATCCGATTTCTTTCTTTCTTTTTTTTAAAAAACTTTCACGAACTAATTAAAGATGCATTTGTTTTTACTTTGAAAGGTTATCTAGAATGGAAAACTATTAAACTCAAAATCACTTTTATTATTGGCCTTCTGGGTACCGTAAAGCATTGAAAGCGTAAACCAAAGCATTAACTTATTATAACGCTAATCTTTTAGCCCGGAACAATTTCAACTTCTTATTACTAAATAGAAAAGGGTGAAACTTTTTTAATTTATTTTCCTAGCATTTTAGCATGGAAGTACTCATAAGTTCAAGAAAAATTAGATGTATTCTCATCAGATTTTAATATCATTTATATTAAAATAAATGACAAACAGTTATGGCAACAAATGTCTTGTCATTAACAAATTACATTTTGTTAACGACAAAAACGAATGCCAATTGGATATATTTATAATACCTTAAATTGTGTATAATAACACTCTTTATTTATATTCATCTTTCTGAATTGTGAACTTATAATCGTGATCTTGTTTGTTTAAATATTAATTATTGCTTTCTTTTCTTTTCAGTTCATTTTCATTTTGCGTTCTATGCATTTGGATTTGATTAGATGAATTAAATTTGGATTGGAATTGGATTAATTGGAGCTTAAATAATTTGTTGAAGAAAATTCTTAAAGACCAAGTTATATACTTGGTTAAAATGTTTAGTTTGAAAATATAATCGAGCATTAAAACCGGCGATCCAGTTGGTTGCCAAAGATTGCTACTAAATAATAAAATAATATTTTTAGGAATATCATTTCTGTTATGATATTCCAAATAATCATGACACACTTGTCTCTTTTTATTCTGTGTTTATATTAACAGAAATAAAAATTCATAAAATAGATATAGAATAGGAAGGTATAATTCTAAACTGGATTACTTTTCTTGAAAGAAATTCTTTTACATATTATAAGATTTTGCATTCTTTCAGCAAAAGTAAAAGACACGTTATTATTCGATTGTATTTTCAGCTTTAAAACTATTGCATTATTCAAGATGCCCAAATAAATTATGTGATTTTTTTTTTCGTCGGAATACTTAATTTGGAATAAAACAGGAGCCAGACTGTCACCAAAATAAACACTTTTCACAGAAAGAAAGAATTATTTTTTACCTACATTCGTTACTGTTTCACACATTTTCTGGAACAGAATAGAAGTTATAACTCATTTCTATTTTTCCATTTTCATATTTTGAAAAGTATTTCAAAAATTGCATTAATCAATCCACAGAGGTTATCGGAGAAGTTCAAGGTGAAGACAAAGCAAAACTATATTAAAAATGAAGCGAAGAAAAGTTTTTGTTGCTGTTTTGTGAGTGAAGGTAAGAAAACTCTCGAAGTAAAATTATTTTACAAAAATCATTATCGCAGAAATTCAGCTGTTTAAAATAAAAGAGTTTCAAAATTCGCTGATAGAAAGAAATTTAAATAATATTCTAATTCATCCTTATGTAATACTAAAAAGCTCAAATGTAATACATAAAATAAAATAAATTTTTATTTTATTGTAAGATTGTAGCGGTTACAATTACTGCCTTCTCCTTTCTTCATAGGTGGCGCTACTAGAGCCACCTATCAAGAGCCATGTTTTCCCATGATTCCTCATTCTTGTCTCTTGTGTTGTCCTTGCTTGCCGTGTGTATTTGTTTTATGCCTTGTTCTTCAATATGCTTGTGTTAAACGTTTGTGCCGTGGAACTTAACCCGCTAATAAAAAGTAGTTCCTGAAACTGAACTCATTCTTTCATCCATGGCATAACACATAATAAAGAGTCTCGTCCCTCTACAGTGGCGCCCAACCGGCAAAATTTCATGGAATGGAAAGGTGTCAACCAGACACTTGCCATGATTTTTTTTCCCGCCCCGGGAAGTTTTATTTGAATACTTCGCACCTGTCCGGAGTACGAGTGTTTAAAAAAAAAAAGCTCGCATCTGTTGAAATCTACAGTGTTGCCCTAACACGAAGTGGAAATTTTTTCTATGTGCTACAGTGATTTTTGCCGCCGTCCAGTAAATTCATCCCCACCAAGAGATGTGTGTGTGCAAGAATAATTCTCCAGCTCCAAATTAGTGCTTTCTAATTGTGTGATTCTTCACAAAAATGTGCTTCATTCGTTTAAACGAGATATCACCATAAATCAGTTCAATGAATATCGTTATGATTAAATGCGCGGCAAAAATAAAAGCAGTTTTGTTTTCGTCCACAGCTGGAATTCAAAAGCATCAAAATCTTCAACCCGGAAGTAAGCTGAAAAATCTTTCCCGCTTAATCATCGTTTTGTGATTTAATACCTATTTATGACTCATATTTTTTATTTCTTTTTATCATGTTATTGATATTTTGTTTTTCTTAAGAAATATATATATATGCATAAATTGTTGGATTTAAAAAAAATAACTAATCTGTTCCCATTGCATGTTTAAAGAACTTCTAATGTATATCTCCTGAAGGGAAGAAGAATTTTTTAATTTTAAGAGCTTGATTTTTTTTTTCATTCTTTGGTGAAAAAGGATATATCAATATTTTGTTTTGTTGGTACCAACTCATTTTTTTAAACGTATTGATTTGGTTAATTAAATTTTTTTAGGCAAGTTTGATATTATAATCTGTGTTTTTGAAAATTATATTAAAAATGGTTGACCATTCGCAATAAAATATTCCAATTCTGAATTATTCCTGTTTCAAAAAACATATAGTGTGTAATTCTTTTTCAGGTTCTAAGTATGCTAGTATTATATTTGAAAGAGATGCTAAATAATATATGTTTAAGTGTTCATAATATATTTATTTCTTTAAAAAGTTTTATGTTTGTTTAATAAATGTCGTAGTTATTGCATACCAATTATATAAAAAACTTTTTGTAAGAATTTCAAACTTGAACTTTACAGAAATAAGTAAGGTATTACAACTATTTCAAATCCCTTGCTGCACTTAATTTTTGCTCCAAATATTTATATATGTGATGGTATTTTTTTAAAAGAGAATTTTATCAACATATTCTTGCATTTTTAATTCTTGATTTCATAGTACTTTTGAATGCTAATTTTATTCGTTATTCTTCAACGTAGAGGGTAGTTGTGTAACCGTTACTTAATACTGCATTTACAAATTTTCTTGAGTTACTTAACAGTTCAGTAATTGTATAATTTAAAAATGGCTTATGTTTCTAAGGGCAAGAAAATTGATCTCTCTAACTTAGCATCAGAATTGCGCATCGAGGTCACATCTAATGATAAAATAATTGATTTACATGACAAAATAACTAAATCTAAAGTCTTTTTAAGGTTAATGAACAGTTTGTTAAAGATACGTTTAATAATATTGTTGACGAACGGAAAAAGTTGGAAGAAGCAGAAATAAAGAAAGCAGAAACAGAAAAACAGCGTCTAGCTGAGGAAAGAGCATTTGAGCTTGAAAAGCTTCGGCTGCAGAATCAAAATTCAACTGCAAGCACTGCAAATGCTAGTCCAGTTGATTCTAATCCAACGCGGTTTGATTTAAAAACTGTTTTACCTACATTTAATCCTGCTACAGACGACATGTCTTTATTTTTAACGATGTTTGAAAGACAGATGAAGCTTTTAAACGTATCTATAGATTTTTGGGCATCATATCTAATTGGAGTACTTCCAAGTGATATAGGTAAATTAATAGCAAGAGAACCTGAAGAAATGTTTAACAATTACACCCACGTTCGTAGTATATTGTTGCAAAGGTTTAAGCTGACAGCAGACCTATTTAGAATTCTTTTTAGTCGACATCAGAAACGTGATCATTCCACTTGGAAAGATTTCTTTTTCGAGCTTCGAACTTACTTCGAAGGTTGACTTAATGAACTAGAAATTAGTTCATTTGACAAGTTGAAAGATCTGATCATCGCTGATCAAATTAAGAAAAAATGCCCTCCAGAATATAAAACTCACTATTTAGATACTTGGGAAACACTTAATGATCCTGTCATGTTAGCTGAAAAGCTGGACTTGTATGAAAATATAAGATCGCCTTATCAAAAAGTTACAAAGCCTCAGAAATCACAAGAATGGTACAAACCTAAATTCCCTAGAGATGCTGGTAGTCAAAACTTTAAGAACTCCCAGTTCCCCAAATTTGAAAAGACAGATTCTTCCAATGCTCGCAAAAATACTTTATCTAACTCGAGCAATACAGCATCACGAAATGTGGAAAACTCTGTTTATTGTTATGGATGTGGCTATCCAGGATTTATAAAATCCAAATGCCCAACATGTTCTCTGAAGAAAGACAGAGCTAATGTCAATGCCATACAGGTGTTTACTTGTTTTACCCTTCCAGTAGCCTTACTTGATATTGAAATATATGAAGCTACAGGAACAGTTTGTGCTGACACAGGAGCCAGTCAGTCAATTGGCGGAGAATTAATGTTTAACTTTTTACAGAAGCGTGGTCAGAAGTTCATAGAAATTGATCTCGCTGTGTGTCTGGCTGATGGTCAAAAATCTACATCAACTGTTTTAAAAACTACAGTGCCAATCACAATACATGGCCGAACTTTTCGTACTGATTTAATTCTCCTGCCACTTGCTAAAGGTAATCGCACTCTCCTAGGAGTTGACTTCTTAAGGAAATCAGGAATTGTGATGGACATGCATAACAATTGCTGGTATTTTGGAGATAAACCCAACTGCAGAATACCCTTTGCCAAAGATATTCCCCTACCAACAAATACTAGTCCTGTTGAAATAGATAAGAGTTCTTGTCCGGCGAATTCTATCACAAGTGACGATCCAGTACAAAACAACCCTGTTGTACCTGAAACTAATAATCTTTGTTTGCGTGTAGGAGAAGGACAGAATCTGGATACAGAAAATAAAAATCGCTTGAATGCCTTGCTTACTGAAAATGAAGAAATTTTCCAACTAGGGGGAGAACCAACTCCTTATGTAAAACACTATATCAATACAGGTGACCACCCACCAGTTGCATCTACACCTTATAGATTATCTCCAAAAAAGAAATAGCTCTTAAGAAAGGAAATTGACGAACTGTTAGCCAATGATGTTATAGAAGAATGCGAATCGCCATATGCAGCACCGGTAGTTCTAGTCCCTAAGCCTAATGGAGATATTAGATTGTGTATAGATTATCGTAAGCTGAATGCGATAACTATATCTTACAAGTATCCACTGCCTCTTATGGATACCCTTTTACACGATGCAAAATCTACTGCTTTTATGTCTACCCTTGACTTAAAGACTGGATATCACCAAATTGAGGTCAATCCTGCTGATAAAGACAAGACTGCATTTGTTTGCCCTTTCGGCATGTTTCGATACAAAAGAATGCCTTTTGGACTTAAAAACGCTCCAGCGACTTTCCAACGACATATGGACCAGTTCCGCAATGGACTACTTACAGTGAAAATTCTAGTTTACTTAGATGATATTTTTGTGCTGTCTGAAACTTTTGAACAGCATATTCAAGACTTAAAGATGGTCTTCGATAGACTTCGAAAATTCAAATTATATGTAAATAGAGAAAAATGTAAATTCGCATGCGATCGTGTGAAATATCTCGGATTGTGGATAACACCTAAAGGCATGGAGGTGGATCAAGATAAAGTTGTAGCAATACAAAATATTCCTTGTCCAAGAAATGTTAAACAGTTACAATCATTTTTGCAGACCTGTTCATGGTACAGAAAGTTCATCCTGAATTTTTCAGATGTTGCTAGACTCCTTAGCAATTTGACAAAAAAGAACATTGCTTGGAAATGGAGTGAACGAGAGCAACAAGCCTTTCAAACTCTAAAACAAGGCTTGGTTACTCCACCAGTATTGAGGCAAGTTGATCCTACTAAACCTTTTATCATCCAAACGGATGCAAGTGGTTACGCTTTAGGTGCAGTTCTACTACACGGAGACTGCCCCGCCGATGAAAGACCAATTGAATATGCCAGTAGACTCCTGAGCTCAGCTGAAAAAAATTACTCCACAATGGAAAGAGAGGTCTTGGCTGTTGTCTGGGCCTTGAAGAAATTCCGAGGATATATTGAAGGTGCAGAAATTACAGTAACATCTGACCACCAATCATTAAAGTGGTTAATGACTTTATCGTCACCCTCTTGTAGGTTAGCCAGATGAGCCCTTCAGATTCAAACTTATAACTTGAAAATCGATTATCTTCCAGGCAAATGTAAAGTTGTGGCCGATATGCTTTCTCGACCTGAATACAACGATAAACAAACTTGTGAATTACAAAATGTTGTTATTGATGTCCCATCAAGAACAGCTGGTGAACTTCGAACGGAACAGTTGAAAGATCCTGAACTGAAGAAGATCATAGATTGCTTTGAGGATATCGACAAAAGTGTTGACTTTGCGAATTGAACAGAAAGGGGGTACGTCGTAAATCAAGGATCACTCTACCGCTACTCTCCACACTCTGAAGTGGAGGAGGCTCAGCTAGTTGTCCCATCTCATGAAAGAGAAAAGATTTGATGATTATATTGATTTGATCATCCGGATGATCCGAGAAATCATCCGAGAGACATTAAATTCAGAAATGAGATACAGAATTTTGTTCTGAAAGATTGACGAAAGCATAGTTGCGCAGAAATGAATACAATGCATACAGTATGGAATGAAACAAAAAAAGGCTTTATTGAACTCATAGTATCGTTACACATGATTGTCTGTCCAGGAGGAAGAACAGCAAGCAGAAGTTCCTTTGTATGGGATATGCCCTCCCCTTACTGCAATGGTTGCTTCGCACCGTCTCTCCATACTCAGCACCAGATTGTCCAACAGTTCTTGAGGTAAGAGTGCCCATTCCTCAATCAGCATCTGTTTAAGTTGTCGGGTGTTCCCAGGAGGATGTAATCGTGCCGCAAGGCGTCTCCCCAAAGCATCCCACACATGTTCTATCGGATTTAAATCAGGGGAGCACGCCGGCCAATCCATTCGAGTTATATCTTCTATTTCCAGGAGCTCCTCAATAGCATAAGTCCTGTGTGGCCGTGCATTGTCATCCCTAAAAACGAAGTCTGATCCAATGGCACCTCGGAACAGAAGCGCATGGGGAAGGATCACCTCCTGACAATAGTGATCTCCAGTTACAGAACCTCTGTCGAAAACGTGGAGCTCAGTCCGCCCATTCATCATAATGCCTCCCCAGACGACAACTCCAGGACCTCCGAAACGGTCTCTTTCCGTGATGTTACTGGGATGAAACCGTGTCCCGGCCTCTCTCCAAATCAACTGGTGTTGGGAATCGCTTGTGCCACTAAAACGACTCTCATCTTTAAAGAGGACACGACTCCATTGATGAGATGTCCAGTTTTTGTGCTCCCTGCACCACTCTAAACGGTGCCACCGGTGGGAAACTGTCAAAGGGATGCAGCGTTCACGACGGCGGGCGAATATGCCACCTTTGTGAAGGCGTCTGGACACAGTAAAACGCGACACTTGTCGCCCCGTTGCTGCACACAGTTGCTGAGCAAAAGCGCTTGCTGACTGGTTTCGGGTTCTTTTCGCCTGCAGGACGATATGTCTGTCATCCACTGCAGTTGTTTTCCTGAGGCGGCCACCACCAGCCTTTCTCACAGCTGTACCTGTGGTTTGGAAGGCTTTCCAAGCGCGCGATTCCGAACTCTTCAACTACACTGGTCACATTACGCCCCTCCTCCAGCTTTCCGATCATTCTTCCACGTGTGAAATCGTCCAGGTAATTTCTGCTAGCCATATTTCATGAATTAACTCACGTGCACTTGCAGCGAATGTCTTTAATTGCGCCTCTGTCCTTCCTTTTATTGTAGTGTTGAGCTGCGCGCGCCTTCCGCACGTGTTTTGCGTACGCTCAAGTCGTCTGTGACGTTTTGTTCCTGATATTTGCATACACATGACCTTTCTCTTGAATTACGTGTTCATTGTACTGATCGCAAGAACTCCTTTTCTGAAATTTCATGGCTATCCGCTTAAAATTTGCATTGTTGCTTAAGTTTTGCACATTAGTGTATATATAATAATAATAATAATAAAGCTGAATCTCTATTATAAAAAGTGTTATATATATATATATATATATATATATATATATTCGAAGGAAGCAACGTAATTTACGTGCTGATTTTACGTACTTCACTTTGTTGACATTCCAATAACTGAATGTTTTATATACATTCGTACCAAAACTGTGCATAATGTCTTTTTAAACACTGTGTAAAGGTGTTTCTAAAATTTAAAATAAAAAAAGTGTCCTAAGGGCCTGGTTTATTGGAATTTTATTCTAACTATGCATAATCTTTTAGAGTTTTTAAATTGATTTTACACTTTATTTTCAAAATATTAATACTATGAACCTTGTAATTCGGAGAAATAAGCAAATATAAATCATGTCTCATTTTATTTTTCCTGATTTTCTTTTTAAAAAGAGGAAAGATGATCCCATTGATCAATTTTTCAGAAATATGCTTGTCTTCTTTCTTAAATATCAATGGAAGTATCTTCGTTCAATTTTCTTTATATAATAAAACTCGGATTTTTTCTCATCCTTTCAAAACGAAAAAATAAAAACAGAAAGAGACATTGAGACTCCAGATATACATCTAGAATTTTATAATAATCTTAATTTGATTCCAATGACAGTCAATGAAAAAATATCAACTTTATTTCCTTGATGTAAAAAGTTGTGGTTTAAAATGTTTTGATAACACATCATGCTGTGTTTTTCATTTAATTTGATGTTGAGCCTTATTTTCTAGAAGGGTTTAGGTAAATACACTTAGTATCAAATATATTTTTATTCTGGGCAGAAATATCTGTCCTGAAATTTCCCAACGTATATAAAAGACTCAACAACAGTGTAGTGTAAACACAATGAGCCTGGAAAATAAGTGAATATTTGATGCTTGCACCCACATTGGTTTGACGCTAAGGAAAAGCTGCATGAATTAATAAAAGACATTAAATTCGTCAGAAACTGAAAATGGTTGAAAGATGAAAAATAAGAATCTGAGTAAAGGAAAATGCTTTCTTTGCTATATTGAGGATACGCTATTCTTTAAATATTAAATTTCATGAATTCTTGAAAAGATTCAGGTAGCTCTTGGCTTGTCACTGGATTTGAAATCGCATTAAACAAACGTAATATAAATCAGAATTAATAACCTTACTTGACAAAGTTGACTCTGTTTATAACAGATATTTTCTGATGGGAATAATTTTCTTTCAGAATATTTTTTTATTATTTAATATTAATTTTGTTATTTATTTATATTTAATATTGTTTTCTTCAATTTTTCTTTCTTACGATATAATTACAATTTTTATCAATATTGAAATAACCTTGACAGATTCAGTAAAGTTTTTTGATACTTGTAATAAGTATTGGTATCTATAATCAGATAGGCAGCGCATAAATGACAATCGTATGAAAATTATGACACCATTGACAAAGGAAACTATAGAAATAAGAAAAGCAAATGAAAAAATATAAATAAAAAATATTGCCCAAAATTTATGTTAACAATGTCTGTAATATACTAGTATATAAAGATTGATAGGATATTAAATGATTTCTATATATATTTAGAAGAACTAATAGATATAAAAATGAAATGTGGCAATTTTTTAATAAAACATTTCTTAATGATAATATTTTCAATATTAAAACTATGCTCTAAATATACTTCAAGTATTTCTACTTCAAAAAGTTATTTTTTGTTTCAAATCTAGTAAATTTTTTGAATTAAAAATAGATTTGTATTTTTTCCAACTTTCCTTTTGCAAATTGATGCATCATATAAATAGTTTTAAAAATTAGAAAATATATTT
Organism: Argiope aurantia; assembly: GCA_026543865.1. Taxonomy (NCBI): domain Eukaryota; kingdom Metazoa; phylum Arthropoda; class Arachnida; order Araneae; family Araneidae; genus Argiope; species Argiope aurantia. Next base: position 236,743 of record JAPMOR010046898.1, on the reverse strand, counting down.
ATCTGTGTGCTAAAAAGAAAAAAAATTGGAATTTCTTATCAAAAAAGTGGATACAAAATCAAAAACCATGAAAGTGTGAGGTGTATGTGTAAAAGCTTTTATAAGTAAACTTTAATAACAATCTCATTTATAATTATTTCAATTTTTATATAATAAATATTAAAGTATTTTTAAATCCTGTGAAATTTAGTGTGGCTTTATAATCTTCTTTTATAGTTTTCTGAATTCACATTTGTTATAATTCTTGTTTCATTACTTCTATATTTTTATTAAAAATTATTTGCCATTTTTCCTTTCTCGTATATAAAGTATATAAAGAAAAAAAATTAGTAATTGGCAAAAAATTCGAAACTGAGATTTTGGAAAATCTCTATGTTTCAAGCTTTTTCCCAAGTCAGAAAAAATATATTTTTAGAGTTTAGTTAAGTTCGTCTGTCCGTGAATACGATACCTCAAAACGCCTTCAGCTAGATGCATGAAATTTGATTTGTGGTCTTTGCAACAAATTTGTAGAACTCACATTATATATTTAATAGGCACCAGATACCATGAAACGTTAACTGTAGAATACCGCTGAGGTGTTGGCGAGAGGTTGCTTTATATGCGTAGTTATTTATCATCCAAAATTATTGTTTTCATGAAAGAAAATATTTTGAATTGATCCTTGTTTTTTAAAATTGAGACCACCATTTTTGTAAATCAACAACAAATCCATCCTTTGTTCCATTAAAAATCTCGATTCAATTTAATAAATTAATACGCGCAATGTTCTGTTTACCAATTTAATTTTAAATTAACTCATCTATTTCTCAGCTATTGCCATGATAAATTATGTTTAAAAGTCCTTTAACCCGTTCTTCCTGTCTAATTTTCGCAAAATGCGCTGTCCACATTTCGGATACAGTAAGGTTAATTGAATGTGGCACGGAGAGACCAGAACAATGACAGAGAAACGGATCTTAAATATACCGCAGATTTCGAATTGCTAATGAACAACTTTCGAATGATTCATGTTACTTGGATAAAGGGATCTCCGGAACGATCACAGTCCCGGAGTGTCAATGTATAGTTAGCGCACAGTAATAAAAGATCGCTGCATTAAATTAATTTTCTTTCCATTTTACTTTCTCCACAGTTTGAGCTATTGCTTTTCAAATGCCGGAGTCAGTAAACCTTTGTTGCTCATTCAATCGTGTCCGATCAAGCGTTTACTTTTCAATGGTTTAAAAAAAAGAGACAGAAATAATAGAGAAACCGAAATTGAATCATATCTTTGAAGGTGAATGGAGGTCAAAGAAGAAATACTTATGTAAATGGGTTTAAACCTTTCTAAATTTAGATCAACACAAGATTTAATAGTTGATAAGCAGATCAGCATGCTATGATTATTGGAACTTTTAAAATGCTAATTGAAAACTATAAGATCTATCGTAGAAACTCTACTCATTCTTAGGGGAATTATTAAGTATGATTGAATCAAATTGGATTCTGATTCCATAAATCTGCAAATTGTCTTGACAATCAGCTTTATAACCATATGTTTGGTATGGGCCTTAAGAATGCATTCAACATATGCTTGGCATAACGAGATCGAAAAGGATTTTCGCTTCATTAAATTCCATCAATCAAATTGTATCAACTTTATTCATAATAAGGTACCATAAAATTTACTTTTGATTTTGGAAATCTGCAATTTACAATGGTAATCAGTCTATCAAGTATATGGTTTGTATAGATCATATACAAACCTTCAGCATAATCAAAAATGATTTTTGAGCCATAAATTCTAATTGTATTCCAATTGTATTAAAAGTATTTATCCTAATTTTTTTTGTGTTAAATTTCATATGTGTCTTCAAAAGGAATGCGTCTCCATCTAGGAAAGAAGCGGGAGTTTTTTCTGTGGAAAAGTATTTGGCATCCAAAGAAGCAATTATATTTCAGCAGCATTTAAAATATTGACCAACTTATTTAAAAATAGACCGTTTATTAATGAGACACAAGAAGGAAGAAAAAACACTTATGTTCACTGATTAAAAAGAAAACCAAATTTTTGAATGTTCTTTCCACAACAATTTTATACACGCTTAACGCTTTTCTAGATGTCGCTAAGAATTTATGAAATGATAGGGAGGGGTGGTACAAAAGAAAATTGCTCACTGTTTGCATGATCAAATCTGCTATTTATTTGGAACGAACTAGTACTAGCTCTACTGAAGTAGTTTTAAAATTCATTACAGCCATTTTTGATTGCAAAATATCGATTATGAATGACCAAATCGTCCTTCTAGTACAAAGTATTGTATTCACAAAAATATCAGAAACTGAATCAACACCTAACAGATATAATAACCCTAGATTTTAGATCTGCAGGGGTGTTTGTGGGACCCCAAAAAATCCCCTGAAACTTTTATGGACTTACTACCGACATTTTGGAGTTTCGAGAAGGGGGGGGGGGGGAATGAAAAATTACAATTATGAATGACCTAATTATAAAAGTTCAATGAATTACTTTTTTTGCAAAATTAATAACCATAAATTTTCAAACATATAAACTACTACATTTTATGTAAATATTTTAAATTACCTGAATTAATTCTTTAAAAAAAATTATCTAATTTTTGTTGCTTTTTTTTTATTTTCTGATGTTTGTGGGCTTGTCTTTCTTTTGTGGTGAACTTCATAATTGCAGGAAGGTTGACTTTTATTTTTCTCATTTACAGTTGCAGAAATTTCCTCGAGAACTGCACATGCAGAGGTAGAAGCAGTTTGCTTTTCTGCTAATGTAGAAGGTTTTTCAGAGACTTCTATAGGTGACTCATCTGAAATACATGTTTTTAAGTCCTCTTGATATGTTTTCCAACTTCTGTTCATATTCAGCAAGAGATTCCTACTTCCTTTTGAACGACGATCCCCGGAATTTCCGGGTATCGAAGTTCAAAATCCCCGGAATTCCAGGGTTTCCCCGGAGCACAAACACCCCTGGATCTGGAAACTAAATGTTATACATTTAATTCTCTTCCTTTTGTAGTAATTGTGTTAAGTTATACATGAACAACTATACAGATATACTCTCTTTTATTGGGTTTCGTTCAAAATTGTAGAGAAACAAACAAATTGATGCACAGATCAAATTTTTTCCATCTCGTTGAAAACGCTTTTGAGTTATGCGTGTTCAATGAATGAATTTTTCGGGGCCATCGAGAGTTGAATATAAAAATTTGTCAAAACTTTGAATTTGTATTTTTTGACGATTGCAATACTTCCTCTTCGTATATGAGAAAAAAAAAGAATTTTTTTTTCGCACTATCGAATTATGTAAAATTGATAAAAATGAATTGGGTAAAATATGATATCTTGTGAGAAATAACTAATTAATCCTTTTAATGTATCTAAAAGTAGGAATATGAAATAAAATATCCCAATTAAAAAATTATTGTCTCTAATTGTAATTTATATCCTTTAAAGATTTTTTTATAGTTTGTGAATTTTTCACTTGTAATTCTAATAAGCGCTGTCTCTATATAAAAACTATTGAATTTAATTTCTTATGCTGTTTCTCCGTTTTCAGTTTATCATCTTAGCCAACTTATATTTTCATATATGTTCATCAAAATACAAAAAAACAGGCATACTTTTATTAGTAGAATACTGTGGGTTATTAAAATAAAGTTTTTACCTGACGCTTGTTTGACGGTACGTACCAAAATATTGTGATTATAAGCACTTTCGAATATATTCTGGATGGGTGGATATTTAAAAACATTTCTACGAAAGTTTTATTAAATTTCTTTTTTCTTTTCTTATGAAGTTGTTTTTCTACTTGGAATTTTGCTTTAATTATTCTATGGTTAAATAAGTTTGTACTCTTTTGATAATTTTGATCTATATAAGATGATACTATAAAAGAAGTTGATGTTGAAAATCAAGAATTCCAAAAGCGTTTGATACAAAATTCAAAACATGTTTAAATTTTATTTTGAAGAGTTACTGAAAATACAAAAGAAACTTATAGATCTTAAGTTTGATTTCTTATTTCATTCCTTCCAACATTAAGGAGAATCAGCATAAAATGTTTCTTTTATCTCAAAGCAACATCATTTGAGGAATAATTTAATTTTTGGACAACTTTATTATTGCATCCTTTGGATAGGTATTATTAAATTATAATCAGACTTAAGTAAAGATAGCTGAAATTTTTTTTTCTTCAAATTTTAAGGCATGTTGACAGTGATAATAATTTTACAAGTATTATAATTTATATTCCTTGATTTGAATAGTTTCCATGACTATCAAACAACATACATTTCTACATAAGCAGCAATAGTAGGAATTTAATAAGCACAATTTTGTCACTACTTATTAAACGATTGTTTCTAAAATACGGATTCCTTCCACACAATGATGAAAATATAGGTCCACGTTGTCGTCTTGATAACCGCATTAACAATATATTTACACACTACATGAATATCTTTGGTTCTTAAGCGATCAGGTTCTTTTTTATTTAATCATATTTTAAACACCCAAGTAATTAATTTTATATTTTCCTTGTTCCTATTATTGTATATATATCCTCAACAATGGAATATTACTCTTTTTTCAAAAGCTTATACCTAATCATTAATGAACTCTTTCGGATGAAACATCATGCCATAACTTGATATATTGCTTAACCGATTTAATTCATATAACATTCTTAAACATGTTTATTGCATATTTTTACCGATAAATTACTTTTATGCTAAAATTTGACTAATGATGTTGATCTTACAATCAAGACAATGATTCTGTTAATAATTTGTGCATAAATATATATTAAATCTTATTGTGTTTCAATCGAATATCTACAATTTCATTTTGTTTTCTTTATAATATTGAAGTATTGAATATTTCGATATAAAATGGCCAGCAATATTGTAAATTTTTCTGAAATAAGCAAAAGTTTTAACGTTTTTTGACCAGATAAAAATAGGAGAATCTCGGTCCGTTATTAAAACAATCTACAAATCTAAATCATTATTCTTAAAATAAGTTTTTAAAGAAAATTTTCAGATTTTTTTATCCATTCGAAATGATTTAAAGAAATCGTCCATATTTATTTTGATTATAATATAAAGAAAATTAATCTTGTAGAGGGACGAGACTCTTTATTA
>JAPMOR010046898.1:202943-219091 GCA_026543865.1 Argiope aurantia | reverse complement strand
TAAACTTTCATTTCTAATTTTTCAATTTTTCTAGCCGGAAAACGAAGTTTTGGTGCTCGACCGATTTTGAGATGAAATAACAGCTATGATGTCATATTTCTGCATTAACCTTTTAAAAACGCATCTGCTGACAAAAAAGCGATATATAATAATTATACAATACTGGTAAAAGCAGGTACAAAAAAATATATGAATTAAAAAGATGACGATGAAAATTGTTTTGGGCTAATAGAGGAAACTTCCGATTTTATATGCAAAGAAGCATGAAAAGACAGAGCCCAGCTCAACTCAATAGTTAAAGCTTAAATGAAGTTTGAATTAAAGAAGATAAAAAAAATTGATAACTTGAATTAATAGCATGTATATAGTTATATTTTTATTTACTAAATGAGTGAGAAAGTATCTGTTTGAAATACTTCTTTAATATTTTGCAAAAGTTTTCATTTTTCAGGCGGTTTCCTTTCTAGTCAGAGATTGGTTCACTACTTTAAAAATAACTGTCTGATTGTTATCATAAGTCAGTTATCTTCTTTAGGTAGGAATAAGAGACAATGACAAATTCCATCGTCTCCCAAACCCTGTATGCAGTCGGGACTTAACCATAAAAAGCAGATAAAAACTAGCAGCTTTGATCTGGAAACACAACTTAAGAAGTGGTTACTTACATCAGGTCAGAGTCTTGTTAGTATGAAGAGCATACATCTGTCATATTGTGATTGTCACTTTATCTGCTCGGTAATGAGAAGCGACTATGACCGAGGCGAACTAATGGTAACATATCTACCTATCCAAAATAATTATTTTCTGCAACAGTTAGATATTCATTTCGTTAATGATTCAGCTGCTGAAATATTTGGCTATTAATTCAGTTTTATCAAGGGTAAATATACGTCAAATATAGTAATATCATTCAGTTTACGATTGAATAATTTTTTTAATATACCATAATTTAGTTTCTCTACATAATGCAATTAGTGCAGTTCGCGTAAAATATCTTTCTGCAAATAAGAGTGCCCAAAACCTTTAAATTCTGGAGCCAATATTCTTTAACTCTATATTCTAATAATACCATAACAAATATTTTAATTTGTAATATGCATAATTGGAAAGAAAAAAAAATCCTCATTTGACAGAAACTCGCATAAGTTAAAATGACCAACTATTGCCTGTAATCTTTCTCGGAAATAAAATATTATCCCCAACATTACAACATACTTATAATAAAATACTACGGATAATTTTGCTTTCATTTTTAGAGTTTAAATCATGTTTTATTTTATTTGTTTGTTTATTTATTATCATTATTATTTGCCCTGAAAGCGCAGTTAGAAATGTAGCATGCACACTCTCATAACGATCAAACCAATTTCGTTTATATTTCATTTTCAGTGCGTTTAAAGATTCTTTAAATCCTTCAAGTTTTCTTATTCTGCACATTTAGAAATTTTGAGCCTCCTTTTGATTTCATAAAGATCTCAGTAAAGTTGCTAGGATATTTTTCTGAAATATATACCAAGAAGCATTCCGAAGAAAAAAGACATCGAAATTACTTGTAGGGAAATATATCCTCCCTTAAAATACTATATTTGTTACAATTTCTCAAATAAAAATTTCGAGTTGAGATATACGATGCTTTAACATTAAATTCAATCAGAATAGTTTGTAATGCAAACAATACAAAGCAAAAAACAATACAAACAAAAGTGAACAATGCAAACAAAATGAAATATACAAACGAAACATTTCTATACATATTTATATAAAACAAAAATCTAATTTCACAAATTCTTTCCAATTCTTTGATATTTAGGCATAAATTTTGGCAATGATTCACAACTGAAATTTCATAGCTCAATTCATTCATGCGTTCTCTTCTTAAATAGAAGATAAAGGTCAAAGCCGAGAATTTATAAAACCAAAGCCAAATCCTTCTTGTATGAAATAATAAAAATTCTTTCGAGCTTTCATCTACAGACATAAAGCTGCCAAATCTCTTTGGAATAAGGAAGAAGTTAAAATAAGCAGTATCATCAAAATTTTCTCAAACTTATTCTGTTTTCTTTGATAGGCTGATATTCCCGTGTTTGATACTGAGAAAAAGAGGTTATCGTCTTGTCTTTTATATCTTTGCTATAAGAACTTTAAAAATGTAAAGTTTAATTCTTAAAAGTACATAAAGTAGTAATAAATTGAATTGAATTTTGTATTTAATGTCCTTGCCAATCCAAACAGCCCTAGGAAATAAAAAAAAGAATTGTTTTTCTTGCCGTCACCGAAATTCTAAGAAAATGAATGAAATGGGTGTGTAACACTTGTTGATTTTCTGATTCTATATTAGTAAAATAAATCTCTCAAGTCAGACAGAGGTCTCTTAGAGATTTTATTCAGTTGCATGTATTGTAATAATGTTGGTGAAACATTCTAACTGGAAATGCTATATTTATAGCAACGTACAGCTTTAAAAAATGCAAAATGTATAATGTTAAATTAAATTTTTTTACTTCTTGAGTATTACAATACTTAGGGAGACTTTCCACTTTTATTAAAGCCAATGTTGTTCTTCTTTGTCTATTGATGGTTAAATCAATACTATAAAAGGATATAAAGCATCATAACAGATCCTGATACTCGATAATTCCAGTTCCTAGATTTAGTAGAATGCGCAAATGATTTTTATTATTTTTGCAGAAATTGCAATGAACTTTTATTTACTGAAAGAAAACTTCTATTACAGCCAGGAAAACTCTTTTAAAGTATGTCCATAGCGAAATAAAAGAACAAATATTTTTAATGAAATTTTGCTAACTGAAATGTGAAAGATTTGAATTTCAAACAGAAGTGAGGCGGTGCTCGAATGCGCTAGGATAGAACCTGGGACCTTTCGGTTAGCAGTCCAGTAACTAATCAATTCTGCCAAAACGATCGTTCGGGTAGAAGAGTTGTTAACTGGCTTATATGCTATTCACCACAGAAGTATTTTTTCAAAAAAGAATTTTACTATTATCTTTGAAACATTTCAAGCAATTTAAAAGGCTGCAATCCCGGAATTTTAACTTTTAGTTTATTAGATCAACATTGTCTCCTATTATTGTATGCAAAAATTTTATTATCACACTGTTTTTAATTATTTTAAGCTACATGGTGTCATATTTTGCAAATTAGCGTTTACCGAGGAAATCAAGTTAGGGCAACAACGTACATATTAGTGAATAATATTTAATATAAGGTATTAGGTGCAGGAATTACCTGTATATTTAAATTAGTTATGACAATTGAAAAATGCATTATGTTATTTCTGAGCAAACCTTACTATACTAGAATTTTCTAAATATTATTATAGAGCAAAATATTTTTTTTTCAAATTTTATTAGACATTGCGCTTTATTTGTAATTCTTTTAACACTAAATAATGGCAAAATTCGAGAACTAGACTGCATACCTCTTCATGGACTTGGAACCAGGTTTTCACTATGAAACTTCGCTAGCTTATTCATCAAGAGAGTGGTTTCAGGTGGTTTACATCTTCTGTATCATATCTGTAGTTAATTATTTTGGCATTGTTTGGTTTGGTTTAGTTATAATAACTTCCCGTTTTAAAGCAACACTAGGCTATTTTGGGACAGACCTCGTAATTTTGAACATCGGTCAGATGACGAGGACGACACCTGAGCTGGCAACTTCCTTTCTACACCACACCAGAAGGAGGAAGTTTGGCCCGGACGGTTTAAGGTGCACCAGACCCGCTTACGGAACGCTCCGGTTCCGATTATTTTGGCGTTGAGTTTATGGTATGCGGTGTATTGGTCTAGACACATTGTCGTAAAACTAGCTTTCTAGTTAGTAGTAGAAACTCTAGTACTTTTTCAGATTGCTCATTGGGAATATGATAACAAATGCATCATTATTGTTTTAACAAATAGTATCAAATTTTTTCAAATGTAACCTAAAAGTAAAAGAGCTGAAATTTCCTATTGTAACAAATGATTGAAACGTTACTGAAGTAGTTTTCAGAAACTGTTGTGGTTATATAGAAAGAATTATTGCGATTTTCTTTTTGCTTTTCGTATCTTCCCTCTTGTGTCAATTTATAATTCATTACTCTATAAAATTCAATATAAAAACAAATGTATACAAAATAGATTTTAATAGTATATTTAATAATATGAGTTTTCACAGTATTTAATAAATGTTGAAAATCAGTAATACATAACTGGAGTTTATTTCTGGCATTCTGAAATTACAGCCATTCTATTCATTACACTTTTACCAGAAATGCCAAACAAAATGACGAATTTTTTAAAATTAATTCCTACCAGTATAAACTAAATGGAAATATTAATAATGGCTGTAATGTCTCAATTTTGCATGGTTGTGATCTTGTATTGTGATGCACCAGAGAATGTGAACAGAGTTGTGATTTCTCGTGACACTAATTCAAACTACACGATTTCCAAACATGCAGCTGTTACATACAGTACACTCAATCAGCTGAAATGGTCGCCCCACTTAGAGCATATTAGGAACAGAGTAACGTTAGCTCTTATATTTTCCTTTTAATGACATATTTGCTGCAATATTCCTAATGTTATAGAAAATGGAATCGCGGCATAATAATAGAATATATGTAATGAACTTCACTCATACTTCTCTACTGAGACACAGTTTAAGTTTTAATAAGTGATTTTTTTGTTTCTATGTTTGATAAAGCACAATCAGATTTAGATCTAAAATTGTTCTTACACAATTTTCTAGAATATTTTTTCTTTTAACAAAAAAAAGTAATGCGAAGTAACTGTATAAATATGAATACTGGATAATTTTTTATCTAGATATAGACAAAAAATTTAGAAAAAAACAATGTATTAGGAAATATATCGTGTATTTTTCTCCATACATTTGTAACAACCTCACAACCTATGTTTTAATAAGTGATTTTTCCCCTTTTATTTGGTATTTGGACAAATTTGCTAAAATTATTTTTATTCATATTGTAGCAAATGTAGATTTTAAATTGTTCTGATCTAATTCCCCTGTAGTTCTCTAAGAGGAAACAATATGCACTTTATTTTTTGAAAGCAAAAATATCGAATTTTCTGATTCACAGCTGGTAAACAATAGAATAAAATACACCTATATTATGTCTAGATATATACACCGTGTCTAGATATATGTTTCTTATTATATATGCCGATATTTTTAACCAATAAAGCCATGCATTCATAATTCATTATAAAAATAAGTTTACAAAATATGTTTCATGCGCTCATGTAACTAACACTAAAATCGATAATTCAATTTAAAATATTATTGAAAAATATTATTAATAAATTTAAAGAATTTTTAATATATTCATTTATGTTACTGTCTTAATACAATAAAGATAACATAATAAGAAAAAATTTGTATTCAATATGTTTCAAAGAAGGTCGACCATTAATCTTTTCAATTGTTAATCTCTTCCTCGGAGGTAATTTGATTATCCGTCAATCACCCTGCAGATAATGTCATTCCCTTGTTGTTGTTTTTATATTAACCACATCTATAAAGGTGAATTTATAGTTGGGTTCATATCAATAGTTTGAAACTGGGCTTAAGATCATAGAAAAGATCTACTTATTTCATCTATTTACTGTTAGCAATATTTTAAAAAGATAATATTACTTTTTTCTATCCATGCGCTAATATAGATATCAACCGAAAAGTTGACAAGGCTTAGTTATTTCAACGGTAATTTTAATAGACTTAAAAATATCAATATACATACAAATTGAAGTAGTAATCTTTTTTTACTTTTCCATTTTTACATTACATATTATTAAAATACACTTTGAATTTTAATTTTATATAATAAAAAATATCTCCTGACTATTTGAATGAAATTTAATAATAAAAAATACATTTTTATACAAAATATAGACAGGTTTGCAATACTTTTTCATTAATGTAGTTTTTTCAGCTTACAGAATGATTCTAAAACATTTATTTTAAAAATGTATGAATCGAACTCTTTCCGCCCTTCATTTTTTTTCGCTGAATGAAGCTCGTGCGTACCATTTAAAAAAAAACTCAAATTCCGTAACAAAATAGAAATTAAATATGCAAAAAAGGATATTATCGTCCTTTTGTATGCACAGCCATTAAATATGCATCTACTTCTCATAAAATTGTTTTTTTTTTTTACTCTTTTTTTCAACTCCAAATTGATATTCAAGAATTATATGGTCATTAGAAATAAATTAGAAAATGTCACGTATTCTTTTGCCCTTAAACCCCCAAAGAACATAAAACACGATTAAGGGGACCTAACTACATTCGGTAATGTATTTGTTCATTCCTGAATAAATTAATGCAATAAAAAAGACTAGATCCAAACTATGCAATGCTGAAGAAATTAGGAATCTAATTTAAGATATTAATGGAGTTATGCCTTCAGTTTTCAGTCAATAGGCTTTAATTCTATATATCATTAATTTTAAAAAAAGGTTCTGAAAAAATGAAATTTTTGCAAGCAGGAAAAAAGTGAAAGATAAAATATTCTTCGGATGCTGTTTCTGTCATTAAAAAAAGCTTGTATTATTCATAATTTTTTTTCATTTTCATCGACAAACATTGAAATCTCTTGCACTATGATATTTACAAAAGCGTTTCTTATTTTTTAGGCATGACAATATAGCAAATTTCTTTAAATAGTAACATTTCTTTTTCTCATTGAAATTTATTTTACTTACTGAAATTATTTTGCCTACGCGTTAATATGACCACATGCTTCCTGCCAATATAACGGTTTCTGAAAAAATTGATTTTTTTAAGATCCATTGATTTTCTAACCAGATTCACAGGTAATTTATATTATAATCTCATTTACAATAAATTAGATAAATCATATTACTAACTCTCCGAACTCCCGGAGGTGGTTGGCATGGTGGTTGAATCTTGTCATCCTGGTGGGTACACAAATAGGTGGAGGATCTGACTCCTCCCATTGATGACGAGACGCACTTCCTTTTTGGAGGGTTGTACCGTGGCCGGTGATGTCCCTTAAGACTCAATCACAGTTCCAGTCATTGTTGCTGTTGTGGCGGTGCGGTCATTCAGCCATATGGTTTTAAATCTGTGTGCCTTTGTGACGGGTCGGAGAGTCAGTTGGTTGACTTACTAATGAATGACAACAACACCGCCGCAACCGCAGCACTAGCGGGAACTGTGATGAGTCCTAAGGGCCATCACCGGCCACGGTACAACCTTTCCCTAATGAAGTACGTCCCGTCATCGATGGGAGGATCCAGACCTTCACCTTTTCGTGTACCTTCCAGGCTGGCGAGAACCAACCACCATGCCGGAAGCTTCTCGTCCTCATTTCGAGCTAGCCCCCCCCAGCTGCTTTCACAATAAATAAGATAAAAGGGTAGCATCCAGTATAGTTCAACTTCCATCGTCTTAATAACACGAAGGCGGGAAATAAGATTTCATTTTTCTTCCATCACCATCAATTGTACCGCTTTTACTACGGCCGTTATTGGAGCCGTACTTAAGTCCTACAGCAAAACTAGTCCATTACGAAAACGAGAACTAATCACTGCACTGGAAGCATCCTCATATCTGGTGTGCCCTGTAGCGGATGTAGCAGGTGGTAAAAAAAGTTGGCATTTAGAGAGAAATTATTGGACATAATGTAACCAAGATAAATGGGCATCCACTAGAGATAACCGATAGTCTTTTATTGTAAAAGAAATTAATCCTACAGCAGCAGCCATTGTGAAAATCAGCAGTAAATATTTAATTATAAATTAGTTCAAACAATAATTGTTGAAGAAACAAGATTTATTGATATTCAACTGCAATTAAAGACTTGTAAATTGCATTTGAAGCAATTCCAAAATCTCGATTACATGATGCTTTTATTAATTTTTGTTTGCAGAAAACTGCAAATATCTCTTAATTTTCTTCTTAAGAAGTATAATTTGGAGTTTCAAATTTGATTAAAATTCAATATGTCTTTGAAACACTTGACATGAATGTTTTTCAGTACTACATACCACTTACAGTTAAAAATCTTGAATATTTTTTATTTCACAGAATTTGTGTCATTTTTAAGAACATAATAATTTCGAATATTCAAGCTCAACGTATTTATCTCTACAATTATACTTTTTCTTTAAGTTTTTTTTTAAGCATTTACTCTATGAAACAATTATTAATCTGCAATTTACTTACATTATCAGGTGTTAGCTGCATAGCATAAGTGAAATAAATGCATTATTTCTATTTTGATCATAACGTTTTTTGAGAGAAAAAATTACAAAATGAATTACCAAATCACTTTATAGCTTTTGTGTGCATTTCTGAGCAAATATGGATATTATGATGATTCTAAATTATTTTGGGTATCTGCATGCATCTATACTATGGAAGTCGGTTTGAAGCATAACGCAATAAATATCTTTTGTAGAATATACAAAACATAAAATTTCTCTAATCAATGCATAGAATATTACATTTATGTCAACAAATTCTAGATTATTCATTTTGTTTGATTCTTACATTTTATGTCGTTTACTGAGATGATATTTTATTGAAATTAAGTATAATTAATTCACTTTGAAATTCGCGATTCTTAATTTTCAAGCAAAAAGTGCTTACCTGGTTTTAAAAGCACACTGAAATTATTTTAGCTTTCGAGTTATTTAAAATTGAGATCCCTGAATCGAATTTCAGATGTTTCTTTAAAAGGTAGATCTTTGATCAATTTGAATTATTAAATTCTCTTTTAGCATCACGAATAAGCCCTATGAATAAATATGAACCCATAAAATATTGTAACACTTTAATTTAAAAGTTAATTGCGCCAAATCATCATTTCACTAACAGGATTTTTTTTAAATATTCTACAATAAATGACCGATGTAGATTCGGGAAAAAATTCTTTAAGAAGTCCTCAAACTTTTAAGCTTTCCTGTAATGCCTTTGTATTTTTCATTCAGCGAAACAAGCATTTTTCATATAAAAAACCATAAGTGAGATAAACAAATATTACTTTCATTTTAATTTTTAGAGGATTACAAATGAATACAAAATAAAATGATACTTCGTGGTGTTCTTAACAGTTTTCAAGATAAAATGTCTGCAAATATCGTTTGTATCCCACAATTTGATTGAGTTGTTTTCTTATCCCTGCTTTTACCTCAAATGAGAAAAAAAATGTATGATAATAGGAAAAGAAACTGATTACAGTTCTGATGCGTATCTCTTTCCTTAAAACTATACATTTACAAACAAGGGTATTCTTTTAAAAAATACAATTATTTTTTTATTGAGATAAAAGTTTTTTATCATTCCACTTCATTTCTTCTTCAGTCTTGGAAAGTTTTACTTACTTCTTAAATCTTTCATCACTTAAGTTGTTTAAATAAATTGCGTGATAACTTTTTTTTTCCTACCAAAAACAAGAATTGGAAAAAGAATTGAGAAACCAGATTGCGTCCGAAATAAAAACTTTTTTGGAAGAAAGAAGGAATTATTTATCACTGGATGCTTTTATTGTTTCACACACTGATTCTTTTCTTCTGCAGGTGCAAAAAGAAATCTAATTTTATTTATTTTTTTCATTTAATATTCATTCTAGAAATTTCTGCAGAATTTATATTAGTTTTCTTTAAGGATTCTCAAAAGAATAAAAAATAAAGACCGCGAAACTCTTTCTAAGATAAAGTGATGAAATATTTTATTGCTGTAAGATATTTTATTGCTGTATTGCTGTAAGTGATGTAATATTTTATTGCTGTAAACAAAATTCGGGCAAAAGGAGTAATAATAAAATTATATAGTTAAGAATACAGTGGTTTCAATTGAAAAATAAATGTTTTAAATTTATTACCGGTATGAAATTTTTATATTATTTTCATTTCTTTTTGATAGAGTAAAGTTCTGGTAATGTTCTGATTTAGTATTTTTTTACTTTGAGATCAAAGAAACATATCAATTCCTGGTGATGATGTTTTGGATTATTAATCGAATAACTTAAGAAATAAACTGTATTTTTTCGATATTTTGATAATTTTTATTGCAATTCGGTTGAAATATTATAAAGATAAAAAAAAACTGACAAATTACGTTTGGCTTATATAGATTATAACATATCATCTATATAAAAAATAAAAAATAATAAAGTGTAAAAATTTGATCAATTCTGTAACATAAAAAGATTGTGTACCTTCAAAAATAATACGTATAATTTTTATACCTCACAAAGCGATATGTAAAAGGAGTCTGTTTAAGTAAAATATTTCCCTTTTTCTTTCGAATTAATGCGTTAATGACAATAAATAATCATTCCGTGCTGAAACAAAATTAATGTAACTGAAATTTGATTATTTCATTTGGCAACATGAATTTCTTTTATTCACACTTCCCATTTTTCCAATTAATTTACTCGTGCACGGAAGAGAAGCATATAATTTTTTGTAGATTATAAATAACGTTGCAAGAATACTTTCAATAATTATTTTAATTATATTACTATTGATTTAAGAGGTTGGTTCGACTTCTTTATCTCTAGAGCAGAATGTGTTATAGATCAGAAATTGTAGTTATTTTGAAAAAATAATTAAATAAAGCATAGTCAATACTCCGTTTGTGTGCAAATCTATAAAAATAGAAATTATGGCATTGAATTAATTAGCATATATAATGCAGAGAAAAAATGAACTTTTAGCGCAAAATATCAGACATATTTTTACTATCCCATGCATTTTGAATTAATTCTCATTTCTTTTCATTGGTCTTCATCAAAAAATGTGAATAGTTTGCAGGGCCCGACTTAGCCTAATTGGGCCCCGGGCTTTGTGAGGCGGGGTCTGCTTCAAGAATGAAGAACCGAACTTTAAGGAGGTATTTAAATTTTTCACCTCATTATAGATATATAACAAGAAAATATAGATATTTCCTTTAATTAATTAAAAATGCTATTTAAACTTGAAACTAAAAACACTTTTATTCTTAACTCGAAGTACCACATTTAACCATTGAATTTAAAATGCAATCTGACAAAATTCTAAGGCAATATTTATATTAGAATGTTTTCTACAGCTATCTTAAGCATCTGTCTTTAAGAGAATCTGTAAACAGGCTTTTGATTGGCTAATTTTATCCATCGTAATTGTGGCAATTTAGCTAAATTCCGCCCTAAAAAGGCATGGATTTACGAAATATAGATTTTTTTCTGTTCATACAATAGATTAATGAAGAATCTAACATAAAACTGACGGATTTTACACTGTACTGATATTTTGTTTAAAAAAAGAAGGAAACGTAAAATAAACTTTCTATTCGATTTGAGGCTCCCCTCTGATGTTGGGACCCACAAATGTCCTGTATGCCCCTGCCTTAGTCAGGCTCTGATAATTTGATAAAGAAGAAATTATCTTAAAATCAATTGGTATGAAATATAATGGTACTAAAATTATTATACATACAAAAAATGTGCCTTTAAGTTAGACAAAAATTATTTTTCAATTAAGTTTTTTTTAAATTTATGTTTATTAAAGTAAGTGAATTTTTTAATAAAGTTAATTACTTTTTAACCTTTAAATTGTATTTTTTTTCAGATGAGAAATAAAATACCTGTATTTTCTTCATTCTTAAAAGAAAGAAGTAATCAGAAAAGAAATTTTAGATGCTTTCATTTTAATAATATTTGTCTTGTAACTTTTAAAGCTGAAAGTCTAAGCCTATTTTGATGTTGCTTTGAAAACATTTTGTAACTTTATCTTTATCAGTTCAATATAGGTTGGTTCATTACATCGTCTTGTAGAAAAACTTACTTTCCTAAAAGTCCCAAAGTTTTAGGAAGGAAAATTAGAATCTTGATAAAACTTTTGCTAAAATTTATCTCAATATATTTATTCATTCATCCATACAATATTCTAACTTACTAATAGCCATGCAATTTCTGTGAAAATAACTCAAGAAAATAACGAGCAGAAACTTTCATTTTTTTTTAATAAGCCATGTCTTGCTTTTCATGAAGCTATTTCTTGATTACTTCTTCACTAAACGAGCAAGGAAGTAAAAGGTTAGATATAGGAAATATTTTGGGCAAAGATATTGATTTAAGACATCATAAAAACAAATAGGGAAATAAATTAGGATAAAGTTTATATAAAGATGGCTTATTATTATAGTGAGGGAATATTTTGGACAAACACAATATTCTTTAATTAAGAGAATTATATAAGCAATAACATGAAAATTCTGAAGAACTGTAAATTTTCTTTGTAAATTTAAAAAAAAATCAATAAATTTTCTTTCCAACTGAATTTTTTTTTCTGTTTCACGGATACTTTGTTATCATAAAGTATCACAGCATTTTTATTATAAATAAATTCATTTGTGCAAAGTACCACGACATTTTTAAAATAAATTCATTCATCTGTGTAAAGTAGCATTGCGTGTTTGTTATAAATTCATTCAATAGTGCAAAGTTTTGTTTCATTTTTTGTTATGCATTCATTTATTTGTACAAAGTATCACAGCATTTTTGTTATGAATTCATTCATTTATACAAAGTATCACAGCATTTTTGTTATGAATTCATTCATTTATACAAAGTATGACAGCATTTTTGTTGTGAATTCATTCACTAATGCAGAGTATCACAGCAATTTTTGTTATAAATTCATTCATCTATACAAAGTATTTATTATGTAACTGCATTTTTTAATCATAAATTCATTTTGATGTCAATATAAATTAACGTAGTTTAATTTTTTATTGTATAAAATAAATCGTATTTTTATTTGTGCGGAAATGCTAAATGTAAATTAGTAAAAAAAATGTTAAATGTTTATAGCTTATTTATTAATAAGTTTTCGCTATTGTTTTGAGTTCATTTTATTTTATTCATTAGAATTCATGAGAAAAAATGTAAGCTGAAGAAATTCTAACATTAATCTTTTATAAATTTATTCCAGTTAGTTTCAAGAAACTTTTCGGAAACTTTAACAGAATAAAAGAAATTAATCTGATTTAAAAAGTTCTACTTCATAATTCTCCTTTTCAATGCAGCAGAGGGATCAATTATTTGCCATAAGATACTATTTTTGTACGTATTTCCTTCATATATAAATAAATAGCGCAAATCTTTTCTTGTCTCTTTGTAGTACCAGCGATTTTATTTCTACATCAATTTTTTTTTTAGTTTATATATTTTTTAACTTGTTTTAACGCATTATGTTGAATTTTTAAAAAAAATCGCCGTATCTACTAAAAAAAATAAAATACATAAAAAAAATCGTTGAAAAGCTTAAAGAAAAAAGAACCGATCATTTAAAGGTCGAAAAAAATTTGATGGGATTTTTCTTTTTTTTCTTCTTTTCTTTTCTCCGATACAAAACAAATACTATGTGATGTGCTTCAGTATCAGCTATAAAACTGTTAACGGTAGAAAAATTACTTTTCAACATTTTGTTGTGTTTGTTTGAGAAGCATTTTCCTCTTTTGTCCTTTATATCTCACTTAGCAAAAGTTTTCCACTATCAATCTAATTTGAAAAGCTAAATTGTTATTCTGCTGTGGTCTTCTTTGGAATTGGAAAATGTGTGTGTGTGTTTTTCCTTCTTTAGATTATTTTGCATAGTAATTCATCGCAGTGCATTTAAGTTATGGAAGCATTTACGTATGTTATATTAGCAAGGTATTAAAGTTTCACAGCACGCAAAATGAAGGTCATTTAGAAGAAATTTTTATTTCGAGAAATAAAAGACTTCTAATTGCCCTTGTAGATTTGGTTCAATATCCGTAATACTTTAAATTATCACTGTTTGTTTATTTATTTACTATTCGAATCGGGCGTCTAGAGGATTCCAATAATTCCTTAAGATGTTCGATGTCCATAATCCCGCCAAAGAGCTGGCATTAACGCTATGTTGTTAAATTGCCTTAATTAAGTTTAATTTGTAGTACATACGAACCTTTCTAATGAAGAAAGTCACGCATCAACATTACAGCGCTTTAAAATCGCAAATAAGCGATTGACATATTTACTAAATTTCATGGTATTATATAACTTCAACTTTTTATCTGTTTGATAAATTACACAAATATTCAAAAAAGTCTTTCTATATTTTCTTTCAACAGTGGTAGAAAATCAGGTTAATTAAATATTTCATGAAACAATGGAAACGGCAATTGAACAGGGAAAAAATGTTATCTATTGTTACGCACCTGTAATGCTGCTTCCAAGCACGGTTAATTCTATCACCGGAAAGACCAATTTACAATAATCTGTATTGGATGCTGCTTGGATGCCGAGCCAGTAATACAAGAGCTTGGCAACAAACTTGGCGACCGTTTGGTGACATTGCGTCGAATTTGGCAACTTGGGCGACAAAATAGAAATTACTGGAAACTTTGAGAATTTTATCTGTCCATCCAATAGGAACTGAGATAGCCTGAGTCCAGGAATATTCTAGCTCCGTCTCCCGGGAGCTATAAAAGGCCGGCAGTCTCAAGTTGCAATGAATCGGAGTCAACCATCAACCGGAATCTCAGTTGAAGTCATAGTCAAGCATCGAATCTTCGAGAGGATAGCGAAGCAACGGCGGAGTGCCAGCGTTATGTGGAGCCCAAGCTATTGCTGAACTGAGCTGTGTGCCGAGTCCTGGCGGTTATTGTAGGAACAGCGTCATGTCGAGTGTGTTGCAGCCAGTCTTAGTAGTGAGTCGGCAGTTGTATGCAACTAAAGCGAGGAGACAGTGGAGAATTTCAGCCGTTTGGAGAGACCGTAGAGAGTAGCTTCGAAGAATCCCTCCTCCTGCTGAATTCTGTCTGGCCGTTTTATGCAAAAGAAATTGTCAATATTTAACTTCAAAATTTACATCTTAAATATAAAATTGTAGTAAAACTATAAAAATTGTTAAGAAACAATTAAAAACTTTGATATAAAAAACAAGAAGTCAATTTCATATTTACTTCATTTTATTGCCCAAACATACATACATACATATATATATACAGGGTGTTGCCGAATTCAACCGACAAATTCAGAGGGGTGATAGTAGGCATCAAGAAGATAAAGTATCACCATACAACATGGGGTCCCAAATGGGGTCCAACATGGGTTTAACATAAGAAAGGAGACGATGAGAAACTTTTATAAAAAGTGCTCAATATTTCTGCAGCGAAGGTCATTACACAATCATCACCGACTTTTAAAGGACCACCGGACGCGCTCAAACATATCAGGTATGCTTGCGATTTCTTCAACAGCGACGACGATCCGTGATACGAGATCTTTCAATGTTTCCAAAGGTGTCTGATAAACAAAATATTTTATATGGCCCCAGAAGAAGAAATCCAAGAGATTAAGGTCCGGGGAACTTGGAGGCCATTCAACAAGTCCGCCACGTCCAATCCACGTCCCAGAATATGTATCATCTAGTCAGTTACTCACAGAATTCAAAAAATGCGCCGGTGCACCGCCATACATTAACCACATGTTCTGGTGTGCAATGGCCGGTATTTCGTGCAGTTTATCCGGAAAGACGTGCTGCAAGAAAACAAGATACTTTGCGCCACTGAGGCGTTCGAACCCTGCATTTGGCCTCGTTATTTTGAAGTATCCTGTTTCCCGCAACCGTCTATTAATATTTGCAAAGATGCTGTGGTGTGGACAACGCCTACTTGGATATTGCTATTGGTATATTCTTTGTGATAGCCGTCCATTACCATTCTCTCGATCGTAAATTAAATGCATATCTGCATGTTCGTCATTCGTGAAGTCTAACATGTTGTTTGCGAATGAAACTTATCAACTATTAATTCTGCACTGCTCTTTAACGAATATAAACTGCTTTTATATTCCTCCAACAATCAATTCTGCAATGCTCGTAGCTGTTATATTCCTCAAACGCATGGAAAATTTAGATGCGAGAAAACTTCTTCTTCTCGACTACCTTGTTCCAAATCTTTGCATTCTTAAGGAAATTCTCTTCGTCAGGCTAATTGTCTCTTCGATGTCTGTTCTTGCGATTTTCACAGAAAAAACGTCTCCTGCGGCCGTATGTTTTATGATAATTTTTAATCTCTTTAATGCCTACTATCACTTCTCTAAATTTACCTTTCGAATTTGGCAACACCCTCTGTAAACATCG
>JAPMOR010046898.1:175098-202543 GCA_026543865.1 Argiope aurantia | reverse complement strand
TAGATTTCTATCAAATTTTCAACGAATTCCATTCAGAAGAAGTCTGCCTGGTTTGCTGGCCGAATATAATTTAACGCCCTAACAACGAAATAGTGAGATCTAGATTGATAAAATTTAGAATACAGATTTAATGTCTAAAGAGTAGTTCTGTATCAGATTTGGTACTATAGTCATCAAAGGTTTGCCCTTCTGTCTGTCTGTTCTTTTACAATCATGTAAATGTGAAGATTCAAAAATACAATGACTTAAGAATATGAAATTTGATACGTATTTTGTGACTTCAAATATAGTTTTATATTATGCATTTTCCAGCAAAATCGCCAAAGATCGCCTTATAGTCCCTCTTGCAAATATTGTTCGCCGACGGTTAATAATACACAAGCACTACATTTATTAGCAAGTGTACAAGAAAGTTATGGCAAGATGATACACTCTCGTTATCAAGTTGAAATTTCAATTCTTCTAAATGTTCCGCTTCAGGAGAATAAAAGTAGCTTTATCTGAAAAATTTTGGATTGCCATAAAATACGTTACCAAAAAACTTTCTATTTTCCTTCCTTCCTATTAGTATTTCGTAAGAAGATTGGTCAATAACTATGAATTCATTTAACACAAATTTCTTTTTTCCCTGAAGAATATGCTCACGCTTATAAATGAAAAAGCAGTGTCACTGAGTCACTTTTTTAAAATTAAATTGCTATAGTTCAGGACGTGTATACACCTAATGTAAAGCTGTTTAACTTAATATGATCGTTATTGTTTTCATTCTTTTCTAACTCCTTTAGTAATTTTTATATACCCCCCCCCCTTTTATGTTATAATATTTTTCCTCTCTATTCATCTCATATATTTATTTATGCATATTTATTTATGTATATTTATTTATTTTATTTATTCATATATAATTTTATCCACATTTTTATTCTCTTTCTTTTAAATTTTCTTCCTCTAAACCACAGGCCTCTTTGGCCTGGTGGTAAGGTCTCGGATTCGAAATCGGAGGGTTTCAGGTTCGAGACCCGATTCCACCGAAGAACAGTCGTGTAAGGGGGTCTGTTGCACGTTAAATCCTTCCTGACCAAACGTCCTCCCGCTGGTGTGGAGAGGGGAGCGCCAGTTCAGGTGTCGTCCTCGTCATCTGACCGCGGTTCAAAATTACGAGGTTCGTTAATATAACCAAACAAACCACACTTACTTTTGTAAAATGTCTATTCTAAGTCTAAAATTTTAGCTTTCACTCATGTTAATTCCTTTCAAGCCTGGTCCTTGTATAGGGGTAGCGCATTTTCCCCGTGATCAGGGCGTCCCGGGTTCGAATCCCGGTTCGAGCATGGTTGTTCTTCATATGTGTTCTATCTATGAGGTGTGTGAATGTGTCCCTCTGTAAAAAGGGGTTGTACACGCGAATGTGTGAGTTTCATCATATGAGAGATAAGTTAGACTTCTGCCCTCGGGTACTCAGAGGTCTACATTCTCAGAAGCTACTGCACCCCCTTTCCGAGGTAACGCGGACACGACATCATCATCAATTCCTTTCAAATAATATCTTTCTCATGATTATATGAAGAATAATTCCAGAATAAACCTGGATGGCTGATATTTTTTGTGTGTGCACCTGCGTGTAAGTATGTTCTGAGATTGAACATGATTTGCAATGAAATAATAAATACAAATACCATTTTTGAGTTAATATCCATAGAAAACAATATATTTTATAAACTTTTAACAGATTTAACAGAAGAGTGATCGAAGTATTTGAGAAAACTTACATTCATATAATTTACTTTGATTTTAATGACAGCAGAAAGCATTACTTTAAAATTCTTATAAATTAATAAACATTGAAAAAAATTATATAAATTGAAGAATAAAATATATGATATTAAACTCAAATGTATATTATTAAAATAGAAATATCATTCAAAGGATAATTCATCTCTCCTTAAAATGGTTTATAATAATTTTCCTTATGACAATTAATGTAGAAATCATTAGCTATTAAGTGCTTAAAACCCACGAAATTTAGTTTAATTTTCGTTTATTCATTAAATATTATCAGGCATAAATGCTTTTTGTATTGAAAATAGATCATTAATCCAGAAATTGAGTTTACATTGGCCTGAAAAAATTTTATATCCCCAATGTTTACTATTTCGAAGAAAATCTAGACAAAAACAATTTATATTGTTACAAACCTGCAATTCGGCTTCCCAGCATAGTTTGTTCCATCATCAGAAAGACTGTTTTAAAGTCATCGGTATTGGGCGGAGTCCGGGTGTCGCGTCAGAGGTTCCAGAGCTTGACGACAAACTTGGCGACTTGGCGACGAATTTGGCGACTTTGGCACAAAATAGATTATACCCAAAACATCGAGAATTTTCCCGATCTGTCCAGTAGGAACCGAGATACGCCTCGAACGTTCCTGATTGCTTGAGAGGCTTCTAGCCCCCCCCCCCTCCTGGGACCTATAAAAAGGTCTGAAGCTGCCAGAGAAGATAATCGACGGAGTAGTCGACAGTCAGTCAGAAGTCAGACTGGTCGAAGAAGAGTAGTCGGAATCGACGGAGCAGAGTAGTCGGAAGCGACAGAGCGGAGTAGTAGGAAGCGACGGAGTAGTCGTAATCGAAATCGACGATGAAGAACTGGCCTTCCAGGGATTAGCAGAGCAGCGACGGAGTCAAGCTAGTGCTGAACTAAGCTGTGCGCTACTGTCTACAGAAGTTTCTTGTTGTATGCTACACGTCTCGGGTGAAGATAATCGTCTTCTGTGCTGTATATAGTTGTCGTTTTTGTGCTGTCCTGTGTGTCTTCGTGTAAATAAACGTCGTTGCTTCTTTTTCACTGCCGTCTGCTGATTGAGCGTTCTCCACGCCATATAACTTCCACTATCCAAACGAACCCCTGTAAAATTCGTAACAATATTATAGTAGTGTTAACAAGAAAATATAAAATTTGAAAAATACGAATTCGTATCGTAATTTGCTCATATAATCTTAAAGACCTCTTTACGCATATTATACACACAAAGATATCTTACGCATATTAATGTTCACCATCTAACAGAAAGAACAAAAAATAAACATATTTTTTTTATTTATATTGTAAATAGATTTGTTAAATAACAGATATAAGGTTTGAAAAATTCAATTTTGTATCTAAATTTCATCATATATTTTGAAATATACTTATGCATGTCATAACACCACTTAAAGAAGAAGTTTCTCTAGAAATGAGTTTTAGTTTCATACTTAGTACTAAATTCAGAATTATTTTATAACTTGGTAGAATTCTCAGTGTTAAATTTAAAGAATTTTAATTTATTAAAGAAAAATATTACTATTTTCTCATAAAATAATGATAAATGTGTTTCAAAAGGAGAATTTCATCTTCGTAACTTGTAATTTCTTTCAACTAATGTTGGTGGCATTTAAGATGTTATACTTGATCAGCACTGATTCCAAAGCTGGCTAAAAAATAAATTGCATCGACTGAATCCGTTAAATAATAGATTCGTTCACCTCACGAAAATAATATATTGTATTGTAAACGTATAACCGTTAGCAATGGAAATTTTATGGAAAGTTTTATAATCATGTTTGCCCCTCCGAGATGCACCTGATATATAGGGATAAGAGGCTTCGAGCATCGTGGTTGGTTCTCGCCACCTTGATGGATTCAAAAATGGTATGAGGTAGCTACCTCCTACCAATGACCAGACGTGATCTTACGGGAAGATTGTACCGTGGCCGGTGGTGAATTTCAACCATAGCTAGCACCTATTGTGTAATAGCGTCCGATCATTCAGACTTATCTGTATATTTCAGGTAGGGTAAGAGTAGTCGATTATAATTGGGGTAATAATCAATCTTGTTTCTTTATTTGATCTCATTAAAATTCATGGCACCACAATGGAAATATCGAGACATTTTTCATACACTTGCTGTTTATACATACGATGTTTATACATATTCGTGTTTCCAAGCTTTCTTCCATTTATTTTATGTTCATTTATACAAATAAAGAAAGTTTGTTTGTTCTAACATTAGTTGTATATTTATTCGTCAAATTATCTCTCGTTAAAATATTAAAACACTATCATTTAAATGAAAAATTATATCATTAAACTTCAGTAAAGAACTCATGCATCAACTTCATCAAATGTGATTATTATTTTTGATATATACATTACCTAATTTGAAACTCATTTAAACTTCAGTAAAGAATTCATGTATTAACTTCATCAAATATGATTTTTAATTTTGATATACATTACCTAATTTGAAACTGATTTCAAAATCTTTGGTAAATAAAAAGTTATGTTTATTTCTTTAAGAATGCATAAAATTCAATATATGATGAAAATCGTGTTTTCAAAATAGTAAATAGTGTATTTTTCAATATTTTGATTTGTTACATTCTCCTCTCAACCATGCTAAATTTCAGACGAATTCAAAAGTATTTTTATAATTCATATAAATTGCCTTTAATGTAAATCATGCACATTGACAGTATTAAAGAACCAAACTTAAAGATCCATCAGGGGTCTCTTTCCCAATAACACCTCATTTATTTTTCAGCAGGATTCACATAGCAAAAATATTGAAAGAACGGTTTAGAACAAAGAGCACTGAATTGCTGTCATGGCCAGGAAACAGTCCCGATCTCAATCCTATTCACAACTTGTGTGGTTTGAAATCTCTTGTACGAATGAATCATCAAATAAAGGGGAACTAATTGAGGCTAGAATTGTTTCCTGGCATCATGTAATAACGAAAGAGATTAACACTATGGTCAGCTCAATGAAACGTCGATGTGAAGCTGTAATAAAAAATGAAGAATACTCTACTAAGTACTGATAATTCACTGTAACATTCACTCGACATTATCTAATGAAAATTATTGCCGTTTATTTATTTATTTATTTATTGTAATGCAAATATTTGAATTTTGTTTTGTTTTTATATTGAAATCAGTATTAAATTTTCTTTTAAAATAATACATAAGGGTTTGCCTTTTGTGAAGCGTAACATTTTCTGCAAATATGCAAAGTGAAAAACGGAGGCCGCGGTGGCCTGGTGGTAAGGTCTCGGCTTCGAAACCGGTGGGTTTCAGGTTCGAGACCCGATTCCACCGAAGAACCGTCGTGTAAGGGGGCCTGTTGCACGTTAAATCCGTCCTAACCAAACGTCCTCCCGCTGGTGTGGTGTGGAGAGGGGGGTGAAAGCTCGGATGTCGCTCTCGTCATCCGACCATGGTTCAAATTTACGAAGTCCGTCCCAAAATAGCCCAAGTGTTGCTTCAAACGGGACGTTAATATAACTAAACCAAGCCAACTAACCAAAGTAAAAAACATAAAGTTTTTCAAATATGTTGACAATTTTGACCACTACTGTGTACACCAGGTGATTCATAATGAATGGGCCTAAAAGAATAGCGCAGTGTGACTGCCGTATTGGAATTATTCAATCGAAACAAATTTATTCTGCAACTACAATTATACAAGTTTTATTTGGCAACAGGGAAAAATCATCGAATGACGAACTCGCGGCTAGAGCCGCTGTTAAACAAAATGTCGTCCATACAAGAGAGAGCGTACTGCGTTTTCGAATATGCCAAAACCTCCTCGGTAATTGTTGTGCAAAGACCTTTTCGCACGAAATTTTGTAAAGAGCATCGGCATCCCATAAGCAGGTGGGTGAAGCAGTTCCTGGATACCGGCTGCTTATGCAAGAACAAAAGCCCAGGACGAAAAGAAAAAGAACCCGAAGTGGTTGAAAGAATTCGTCATTCGTTTTTATGGAGTCCCTCAAAATCAACGCGACGTGCAGGTGCAGAGCTGACTGTTCCTCAGACAACGGTGTGGCGTGTTTTACTGAAGCTTCTCCAATTCAAGCCGTACAGATATCAGATGGTCCAGGCTTTAAAACCTACTGACAAACCGTTGCGTAAGAATTTCTATGTTAAATTTCAAGAAAAGCTCGACGTGAATGGTTTCGAGAACACACTGGTGTTTAACAATGAAGCCATGTTCCACTTATGTGGCAAAGTTAATCGCCATAATTTACGATTTGGGGGCACGGAAAATGCCCATGTAACATTTGAACATCAGCGTGATTCTCCCAAGGTGAACGTTTTCTGCGCTTTATCAAACATTAGCGTTTTTGGTCTATTTTTCTTTGATGAAAAATCGATTAATGGGAACATTTACCAAGACATGCTCTCTGAGTGGTTGCTCCCCCAGCTGGGGGATGCTGTTCCAGATTTCATTTTGCAGCAAAATGGTGCTCCCTCACATTGGAATAACAACGTACGTGAGTTCCTGAAAGAACGTCTACCCCATCGCTGTATTGGCAGTGCTGGGCCACAGGATTTGACATGTCTTCATTGGCCGCCGAGATCACCAGATCTAACGCCATGTGATTTTTTTTCTCTGGGGGTTTCGTTAAAGACAAGGTGTTTGTGCCTCCACTTGCTGAGGACTTAGAGGAACTGAAGCAGCGGATAACTGCAGTATTGAACTCCATCACAGGGGATATGCTATCACGAGTGTGGCAGGAGCTTGATTACCATGTAGGCATTTGTCGTGTCACCGGAGGGGCACATATTGAACACCTGTAGAAACTTGAATAAATGTAGTTTTGAGGTAAATTTGGATTTTCTAAATATATTAATTACAACGTTCACAATCATGTTTTCTTTTTGTCCCATTCATTATGAATCACCCTCTATTCAAATATTTTCCTAGATTCCAACCCCACTTCCTTATTTCAGAACTGATATTTATTTGTGTATGCATTGCAAAATCTTTTTTATAAAAAGTTCTTTCAGTTGAAAATAACATTTTGTTTGATACAATACGCGGCTAGGTAAACTTGTCAAAAAAATAAGACTCGACATGAAATCAAATCAAATATAGATCATGAGATGGGAGAAAAAAAATGTAAAACCAGAAAAATAAACAAAACTTTTTACATTAAACTAAATATAGGAAGGGTAGAGTGTTTTTTTTTTCACAAACTGTCATTGGAATCGCATTAAGTTTTTTTACAGAAATTCTGAACTTGTATCAGTAAACTTAAGACCTCGTTTTTTATTGTTGTTCCTTATTCCACCGAAAAAGAATGAGAGCGAAAAAGAGTGACTGAATTATCTCTTTGTGAAATGATTCTTCTGAAAAATATCATTGAAATCATTTTTCTAATTTTTCTTTTTGGGTCAAGAATGATAACACATGTCATTATTTACTTCTGCTTGATTCCCAAAATTTCAAACTCATTACGTGCGTCATTTTTAAGCCAGACCAATAAATAAGATTATTAATGGTTGTCTTCCATAAATTATTCAATGTGCCTAGAAGCATTCTATCTTCATTTGAAAAAAAAAACTTATTTATGATGTTTGCTAAGCCATTACTTTCAATTATGAATGAAATTTGAAATTACTATCATACTGTTGATAAATTTCCAGTAAAAACGCAATTGAGTTTCTCTCCTAGAATTTGGAAACATAATTCTTTTCAAGAAAAATATCAATTTAAATTAGCCCATAGAAGTGCATTTCGATTTGACAACGTTAACAATTCATTCTAACCTTCAAAATTTTCAACAGACACAATTTTTCGGTATACTTTCCTCTTTCAAGTAATGTATAAGACATTCTAATATTAACTACATTTTGAGAATCAGAAATATTTATGTATACGTAGTAATATGTATAAATACATACGTATATGTGTTCGACAACATTAAAAATTTATTTAAACTTGACTATTTTCTATCAAAAAAATTTTTCGAAATATTTTCCTCTTTCAAGTAATGCTTAGGATATTATAATTTTAACCACTCTTTTGAGAATGAGATAAATTCATAAATATGTAATCTATACTTATAATAAAGCTCAATGTGTGTGTGTGTGTGTGTTGGCGCTCTACAGGCCAGACCATTCAACCTACAGCTACCAAATTTGGCACGTGTATACCTTGGAGGCCGGGAATGGGCACCTGGGGGTTATTTTTTCGAATTTTTAATTAGAATTTTATTTATTTAAAAATTAAGCGACATTTTGATGTTTTTCTGCTATAACTGCCGAAAATATTATCGCACAGTAAAGATTTTTACATGAAGTTAAAGATCAAAAATTTATCTTTTAAATGATCCTAATGGCTTAATCCTAAAATTAAATTTATATTTTTAATGAATTTTTAAATAAATGTTTTAACTATGTTTTTCAATAATTTTTTCGTAAAAAATAAAAATTAAAATTAATCACGTTTCGCATTCATGGAAAAAATTAGCTTTTTTCAAAGTGTTGCCATCACATTGATTAAAGTTCCAATTAAAAATAAATTCAATCTTTTTGGAAATGAAATCTGCAAAAATATAATTTTCGTTACGTGTTTGTAGGACATGAAACAAATATGAAACATTATTTTTTCTAAAAAATAAATTCAAGAAAAATTATTTTATGATCTTTTGCACTCTCTATACAGGGTGTTTATTTAGTCCCGGACCCATTTAGATGTTTAATGACTCATAAAATAATAAAGATATAAAAAAACATGGCATTTATTGATGGAATAACTCATATATTTTCCTTTTCAGGTTTGAATATTTTTACTTTTGTAAATATCGTCTGCGCGTGTGGTTAATTTCAGGTAATTTCATTTTCCAGTCTAAATATCCGTACTTTTCTAAATGTCGTCTGCTTATTAATTGCATTTTTCTCTCTTTTGTTTTTGGCAACTATTGAAATGTTATGTTTACTTTTGATGTGTTTGTTCTATGTAGTACTTTTGTATGTGATGTTTTATTCGAGCGGATATTAAGGAGAATGCATACACCACAAGAGAAAGCACAGATTTTATGGTGGTCATAGAGTTAATTTCCAATCAACTAAATCACTGACTTTTAAGAGTTAATTTCCAATCACTTAAACTGACTGATTCATGAAAATTTGAATATCACTATTCAATAAATAAACGATAATTTTAGATTTTCCATCGATCGCTTCAAAGAAAATATGCCAATCAGCGCGCAGGTTTCTCAAGATTAATTGGCTTAAGATTATGAAAATGTTGAGTTTTTCTAAATTTTTAACATTTAAAACTTCATAAATAAGTCTTAGTTGATCGTGGAAAATAGAAACATTCATTCATCTATTTAAAATTTGGTGTGTCCAGAATATTTCTCAGAATATGATACCTTACTGCATTAAATTTAGACTTCATAATTTTTGAAATATATTTATAGGCAAGAACAAAATATTATTATTGATTTCATTTCAATCCTTTTGAAAGCAAAACTAAAAACTGAATTTTATGCTGAATCTCAGAAATTTTTGTTGAATTATTCTTTGAGATATTACATAAATTATGAATAATAATTTTTATTTGACATAAGACTTAAATACAGAGCGATTCTGTTTGCAATACTCACATTCAATAATAATAATAATTAATTACTAACAATAAAGATGATAAATAAAATAAAACGCTTGGTTTTATTAAAAAATATCTTTATATTAATTGCAATTTCATCATTTCCACTTTAAATTAAAGTTGAAGTTTTACCGGAGATGACAACAAATTAGCAAAATATATATATAGTAAATTGAACGAAACGATCTAAACAATAGTATAAGTTTGGTATGACTATCAAAATTTGAAGATTAAAAATGTTTTGTTTGAGAATCTATTAAGAGACCAATTACTTAAAATATTTAATTGAAAATTGGAGCGAGAGGTTATACTGGCGAACCGGCTGGTCGCCAGAGGCGGCTAGTTATATATATATGCGATTCTACATTTTGTAAGGGTAACTGAGATTACCATTCTAACATTTAAAAATATTAAAAAGAGTTTTTTCAGCTATTGATCATTGTTTTTTTATTAGCATTGTTATTATTGAACAATATTCATGCTTTAATTTAGTGGTTAAACAATTAAAATGCTTTATATTTTTATTTTAAGTGTAATAAAAATATAAAACGTAAGTGAGTTCAATATTGAAACATTTAGAATATTTCAGGCACTCTTAACAGAATTATAATGAGGCAGTAATTTAATTTGTCATACTTCTTTATAATTCATTTTATGTTTCCATGTAGATGTTCACATCAGTATATAAGATGATTCACGTAACCTGTCGAAATGATTATTTATCCTGTGGTATTGAGATTATTTATCGAGATATCGAGTGGTGTTGAGTAGTGAAAGTATTAAACTGCAAAGTATCAGTCTTTTTACTGCGCGAAGTTAAACGATGTATCGGAATAGGAAGGCAACACTTTTATCCCTTGTTGGGTTGGATTTTGATCAGTTCTGACAGGGCGTTCAACCAGTACTTTCTTCCTGCGATAAAACAAGACTTGCTTTCGGCGCAGAAACTGATCTTATTTTTGGCTCTTTAGTCGGGGCCATTCTCTTTTGAAATCTACTGTCATTTTTGTTTCCAAATAATTAAAAAAAAAAAAACTTCTTGTGGGGTATAGGGAAGAACAGACTCCCTATAAGCTGCTTGTAGACTCGCATAACCTTCAGCTGACGATTATTTAACACAAAAACAAATTTCAATGCGTTTGTAGTGTGTTAACCCTTTTACGATTAACCCACCGGACCCTACTCTGAAAGTTCTATACTAAAGGGTGACGTTTTTGTGTTGGTTTCTGTTTCAAACGAAGGATGCAGGATGTACAGCAAGTTATCTCTAATCAGGCCCTTGCTTTACATTCTTAATTCCTCCCTGAAAAAGAAATAGGTCCCAAAATCGCCCATTAGTGTGGAACTTGACATCCGGGCTTTCCAGGTTAATAGAAAGGTTTAAAAACTTTTTGGATTAGGTGAAACTTTAAATGTGAAAAGTGAACAATTCTTTGTTTTAGATGAGGTTTTTGGCTTAAATATGGCTATAAGTCTCGCAGGTGAGATAGTACATACATAACCACAGCAGTAACGTCATAACAGTACAACATGTTACATTTATTCTTCACTTATTCCGCTATACATTTAGAATTAATTTAATCTTATTTGATTAATTTTAAAAACCTTCAAACTTTATGATTATTTGTTATTGGAAAATCCCTTGTATTTTCGGATGTTATTGTGAAAAATTTCAAAAATATTGTATCATTTTTAATTAATTAAAACTTTACGTAAATTCACATGGGGCATATCTCCTCCCTCCAAAGAATTTGATGGTTCAAAGTTGAAAACTAATTGAATTGTATGACTTATAGAACGGCAACAGTTTAGTTTAGTTATATTAACGTCCCGTTGTAAAGCAACACGAGGGCTATTTCGGGACGGACCTCGTCATTTTGAACCGCGGTCAGATGACGAGGACGACACCTGAGCTGGCACCCCCTTTCTACACCACACCAGCGGGAGGACGTTTGGCATGACGAATTTAACGTGCAACAGACCCCCTTACACGACGGTTCTTCGGTGGAATCGGGTCTCGAACCTGAAACCCTAAGGTGCACAAGCCGTGATCTTACCACCAGGCCACCACGGCCCTCAGGTAGAACGGCAACAGATACACACAGAGCGACATATTCTGTTCTAATATTAACAAAGATGGATATAGAGAAGATAGAGATAGAGATAAACGCAGGGATAAAATTACAGAGAGAGATACAGATAAAGATACAATTAGAGATAGACATAGAATTAGAGATATACAGAGATAGAATCATTGAACTTTTGTTGTTGCTTCGCACAACGATACTACACAAAATCTTATTAAGGAGCTATTAATACGGAAGTGAATAGGAGAAATTTCACTTTCATTTTTTTAACAGAAATCGTATTCTGTATATATATATATTTTGTTCCTTCTTTTTGTATTCCTTTTTCTCTCAGATAACTTGATCTTGAAACTTTAAAAATGGAGATAATAGTGAAAACTCTATTTTAAGAGCAAGATCAATATCATTTTCAGTCGGAAAGTCGATTTCCAGGAATTTTTCTTGAAGAAAATAGCTTTATCAGTTATTTTTTTTTATTTATTTACTTATATCTGTCTAGAGAGCCTAACTCTCGGATAATTCTACTTAGGAGAAAACTGAAAACTGAAGTGATGCAAAAAGTAAATTCGATATATCCTTAAGGCCATCGTTCTCTTCAAATTTCTCAAAGCAATGCTTGAGGCAAAACAAGTTTTTTATACATACTATTTTAAACGAAAGTTTTCATTGGTACTTGTAGAATTTCACTTTCCAACAACTCAGGAAGGAAAGCATTTGTTATTTGCTTTACTTTCAGATGCTCTTGTTTTCTTTGGGACCTACTGGAATATAAATAAATTCCCTTTGAGAGCAGTGTAACAAAATTCGGAAAGTTTCACAAATGTTCCTGGAGCATTTAAATTGATTCGAAATGTCTACAAATCTTCAGATAGTTTTACTAATAGTTACTACAGAAGCTTAGTGTTAGTTACAGAATTTATAAATAGACCATTCTTTACAATAGAATGTTTTTCCGTTTCAAAAAAATAAAAACAATTTTCCATAAATTCAACTAATTGATTCTAAAGAGAAAATAATCTCAACAATTAATAAAGGTATGGGGGTAAGTGCTTTATAAGCCTGACTGCTTGACCTAGAGATACCAAATTAGCCCAAACATACTTTGGAGTGGAAAAAAAACTCTTCACCAGAGAGCTTTCATGAATTTTTAATTTAAAAATTAAGCTAGATTTTAATAGTTTTTTCTTTATAACTTCTGAAAATGTTATTGCATGAAAGTTATTCATACACCATTTAAAGGATTTTTCTTGAATATTTAAACTTATAAAAAAATTATTTTTGCACAATTTTTAACAATACATTTTATTATTGCATCGAAACACAAAGAACACATTGAAACATTATAACACATTGAAATACATGATTTTCACCAAATGCTGAAATCTAAGAAACGGTTGATTTTTTCGTTTTTTTTTATTCTCTAAGCAGTTTAAGCGACGAATATGAAAATGGAATTACGGTTTTGAGAGCTAATATGCAATTACATAATAGATTATTCAGGTAATAAAGTTTGTAAATACATTATAATATCAGAGGATTTGAAACTTTTGAAACTGTCCCTCTTCACAATAAACAGAATTGGTTTAGGTACCTTTCCATTATACTTTGATGCCTTAAATTTGGGTAATCATTTATGTATACGATTTTTAATTGAATTTAAACATAAACTATATTTTCTAAATGCCCGCCATAGGGAACTGTTTTGTTTTCGTTTTTTTTTTCATGTGTTTAGCATTATCATTAATATATAATAGGGGTTTTGATGCTTCAAATAGTATTTCATGTTGTAAAAATATTTCATTAATTTTTTTTTGTAAGCGAATTATTTTTTACTTTTTACATCTCAACTCTAAAGGATTTTTTTTTTTAGTTTTAAAAGGTAAACGATTATCTAAAAAAATTCGCTCAAAATGCTTATTAAATGAATAGTTCTTTTGTTTGAATTTGTGACTAGCTAAATACTAAAAGCAGCCTTTACAAAATACTAAAATAGCTATTTTTAGAATAATACATCTATACTTATTCCAAATAATAAATCTATTTTTATCCTATTTATGTAAAATTTATTTAAAAGAATTGTAAAAATAGTAAATTTTCTAAACCTTTAATAATTCTATTTAAGGAATTCTAATACATATCCGTAAATAATTCGATTTATAATGAATAAATTAATTATTAATTAAAGTAAATATCTATATATAGAAAAACTTGAGATTAATAAAAGAATGTAGATTTTAATGATCGATATGTGGTCTTTTTTTAATGTTACGAGCAGTAGTTTTGTTTGTAATGGAAAACTGAGAAAAATGTCATTTCTAAGTATGCATAAAATTCAGTACTGAACTGAGTCTCTGCGGTTAGTGCTACAAGAGCGGCCATATTCAATAATATTAAATAAATATCTAACACTTGCTCGTTCTTCTTTGCTATAATTCTAATATATTTATTAAATTTCTCTAAATTATCAGAAATTAAATGAAATTAAAGCTAAATAAAGTATCCTGACATTAAATTTATTTTAAAACTCCGAATAAATGAATGAAGTCGTATTTTCTCAAGCCAAATACAAAATTTCATAAATATATAATCTTCTGAATGATTGATATCAAAGTTATAATTATTTTCTTCATCTCAAAATAATTTTTAAAACTGAAAAATACAGCTAAAAGGATTGATAAATTAAAAAAATAAATTTATGAAGTTTTTTTATAAAAAAAAAATTATGCACCAATGCATTAATATCGGATTTCAATTCATCGTTATAAATACTATGAATTGATAAACGGCTCAAAATCGAACTTACTTGCACAATAACATACCAAAACTCCAAACGGATGAAGTATAAAAAAAATTATTCATTCTCAGAACCAAATTATTTCTTTCTTTTGTATACAAAAAAAGACTTCAAAAAATATTTCATATATAATCTATTTTATTAATTTTTTTATGATCCGGAATAAAACTATTCTGCAGAAAAGGAAAACTTAAAAGAAATTTTAAACATACTCATTTTTGCTCTCTTCCCTCACCGAATCGACATTTTGGATATGAACCGAATAAAAATATTTAATCTTGCCCAGTTGTTTATTGCTTATCCAACATTATATTGAGGAATATCATTTTTCTCCGAAACTCCTTCACAAAATAGCAAATAATGCGATACATATATTCTACTACCGAAGTAAAGTAATGAGCAAAAATCGATTTTTACATTTCCCCCCTCCCCCGAACTTTAGAGTCAATATCCTGGCATTTATTTGTTCATTATTTCGATATCAACCTCACCATATTTATATTACCAGGCCATTCCGAATTGTCAATAAAATAACTGGTAGCAAATTTTGACTCAAAATGTTTGTAATAACTTTTAACTAATTGCAATATATCAGTCTGTGCATATAAGTAAAGAAAAGGAATGTAAAATATTTTGCAAGAGCAGAATTTGCTTACACATATCGCCGATTTTGAAAAGGGCACATGTTTAAAAGAAGTCTTAAGGAAAAGTCATCGCCCTATAAATTTATAAACATGCGTATTGAGTCTTATATTTATATTTGTAACTAAATTCTCGAATAAATTATTCATCGCATTTCAATTCTTACTTTCTCATACACGAAGTCGTTAGAGAAAATATTTTAATAGTCAAAAAATTTCGAACTCGAGATTTCGACGATTTGAAGGAGATTCGTCATCTAATTTATTCTGAAAAATACATTTCCGGCATTTTGTGTCTATGCCTCTTTCTCGTGTTGCGTTATATCAAACCACTCTGAGCTAGACAGCTGAAATTTGATATACAGAATAAAGACCAAATTTAATGATTTCTAACAAATTTGAATAAAATCCATTCGCATGAAAAATGTCTACTTGGCTGTTCGAGTGCATGTGAACTGGATAAACAGACACCGTAATGAGCAAGACAGATAAAATTTGACACACAGGTTTAAAATAAAAATTGTAGATATTTATTAAATTTTAAACTAAATCCGTCGTCGGCGTCCTGGAATAGGGGTAGAGCGTCTTCCCCGTTATCTGGGCGTCCCCGATTCGGGCATGGTTGTTCTTCATCTATCTGTGAGGTGTGTGAATGTGCCCCCCTGTAGGAATAGGTTGTGCAAGCCAATGTGTGAGTTTCATCTTCATATGAGCTAGAAGTTACACTTCTGCCCTCGGGTGCTCAGGGGTCTTTACCCTCAGCCGTACTGCACTCCCTTTCCGTGGTAACGCGGACACGACAACATCATCACTAAATCCGTCAAGTGGTTGAGTATCTGTCAGCCTGTACTTCACATGCATGTTAATGCAATTCGATATATGATCTCCACATTTGTTTTGTGCGTATGTGGATTAAGGGGGGATAATGCTACAATTTATGCAAGAAAGTTACGAGAAGACCATTCTCGCTGGTTACTCTATGCAAAGCAGACATCATTTATTCTATTAATCTTGCTATTTATACAGGAAAATAGACATTTCGTTTATGCTTGTGCATTTTGTTGTCTCGATAGGTATTTAATACCCACGTTTCCTAGCCGATTAAAATCAATACCAAATTTTATGATTAAGTTATGCCAGCCTCCGGGCATACGGTAGCGCGTTTTTCCTGTGATCTGGGAGTCTCGGTTTCGAGTCCCGGTTCAGACTTGTTTTTTCTTCTTTTATACTCTATCTGAGAGATGTGTGAATGTGCCCCCCTCTAAAAAAGGGCTGCGCAAGCGAATGTGACGCATGAAGTAGTTAAGTGGCTCTCTTGGCTTTAGTTGGCGCTACTGGAAAAGGCAAGAGATGCTCACTCGGCTTAATGTCAGCGGACTTGTAAAGTGCCATAAGTCACAACAACAACATGATTTATTGAAAATAAAATTTGAGTGTTTAATTAATACTTTAACGAAATGAAGTACTCAAAGTTTAATAGCTATTATTTAAAGATCATGAAGCAATTATCATATGAATGTTTGCCTTTGTTGGTCAAATGATTTGCAAATGAAAGAGCTGAATTTTAAGCAATGAATCCTATTCTTATTCCATATATTTACAAAAATAAATCTAAAATTATATTAAAATATTATCGACAAAATTCCAGCTTCATAAATTTAGACATATATCCAGTTTATCCCACTTCAGAAGTTTCCTAATAATTTTCGCCAAACATTTTGTACTAATATCCGCATAGAAAAAACTTATTTTTCTAAATAAATTCGAAGCATTTTGAAAAAGAAGTGGAGGGAAGGGGTCTTTCCTTTTCAACAATCACACAATCAGTAAAAGAAATTTACTTCCACCTAATGGAATATACTTGTTTCAGAAAACTTAATAATAGCTTGTCAAATTACGGTCCTTGGAAAATTTGTTTAAAAGAAAAAGAAACGAAATGCGGAAAAATGGATTTAATAGATAAAAATAACATATAAGTTGCGAAAGTATAAAGTTCCGTTTCGAATTTCATTTTCTTTACAAGTTCAACAGAAAGAAATAATAAAGTTAGACATGTCGGAGGGTTCCAATCTTTAATTTGAAGCACTTATATTCCAAAAATAAGTAAAAGATATTAGAAATCATGTCATGATTTCAAAGAAACTTCTTTTTTTCATGAATGCAATACTTTTTTTTTTCGTTTGTTATAATATATAAAAATAAAACTTTTTTTGTCTAGGAGAGATGTTCTGATAGTCTGTAGCTGTTGCTATTATATGTTTCTCACTTTATTTTTTTTTGCGTAATATTGCATTTTTGAACTTTAAATAATATTCATTTGACCTTAAATGTTTTTTAAATAAAATTTTATGGATAGATAATATCTTTAATTTCTTATAAAAAAGAAAGTACAAAAATCATATATTTAAAAATAATCAAATTATTATAAAGGCAATTAAATTATTATTCTTTACATTTTTATTTTTATTTTACAAAAAATGAATATATTTTATTAAGATGGAAAAACACTTTTCTTACATCTCGACATTGTTCTTAATTTTAAAAAGAAGAGTAAAGAAGAAGTATTAATCCCCGTAGGAATCAGTGTAGTTGAATATATTACAAACAAATTAAATGCTGATAATCGTAGATTTCAGTAAGTCATTGATTTAAAAATTATTAATGACATTACATTATTAATCATTATAAATAAGTCATTATATTTGAAAATTAATTCTTTTCTTTCTTGAAATGAAGATGATAAACATCTTGCCTTACAAATGGAAGCATCGTCTAAATGTCTTTTTTGTCTATGAATCTGTGAGCAATCCAAAAGGCTACACAAATAGACACGTTTCAAAATGGATTTTGTTTTTTTTTATATAGAATATGTGACTACTCCATCGCGCTAAGTAATGCCAACTCATACACGGTATATTTAACAAAGATTACTTTGTAGAATTTCAGTAATTATCAGAAAAGTACCCCAAAGTTCTGTTACAAACGTAGGACTTTACAAAAAAATCGGTTCGGTCAAGCATTCTTTAAAATATATCAAGTGATGAAAACCTGCATATTTAAAAATTTATACCACCGTATGATTAATTTTCATCGAACAGCCTTATTCGTAACTTCACCTACATTCATCTGTTCTATATATATTGCATAAAAGAAAAACCAAGATACATATACTTTTATACCACTAATTTTTCGAATGTCTAAAGCTTTCAGATAAACGACTTTCTTCTTATCACGCCAATTTCTGCATATATGAAAGGAATTTAGAGCGCATGTTCCTGGAATGATTAGCTGTGCTATTAAAAAGTTTCAACTTCCTCGCCATAGAAAGTGTAATAAGGGTGTTTTCTTTTTTCGGTTTGTTTGTTTTTGAATTTCATTTCCTTCATAATTATGGGACAAACGATTTCCCAAAAACTATTTCATACCATGTTAAAATCAAAAAATTATAGTTTTGAAATGACACAAATCTCAATTCCATTCAACTAATTCTCTAATTTAGTCATTATTTTTAAAAAAAATATTTTAAGCTCAGTTTCTAGGAATTAAATTTTTTAATTGAAATTTTAAACCAATTCTGTTTTAAATTCTTCTGTTTGAGTCTATACACACTCATGTCCAAAATTAAGGTCACAAACATAAAATCTGCGAAAAATGAAAAACTATTCACTGTTTTGCTACGAAATTTGGTACAAAGGTACACTACAATCGAAGAAAGAACATAGACACATAACAACACGGTAAAGATTTTATTTGGGAATCAAGAAACAGGGTATATCAAAAAGGGTTACATTATGAATCAGAGATAAAATATTTATCTCGGGGAAAGCCTGTCTAATATGGAGTGTGACCACCCTGCACTACTATACGGGCTTCACAACGAGCTTTCATACTGTTTATGAGGGTGTCAATAAATGCTTGAAGCAACAAAGCCCATTCTTTCAAAACCAGGGCTTTTAACTCTTGGAGTGTATTAGGATGGGGGTTACGCTGTGTAATGGCTCTTCCGAGACCATCCAAAACATGTTCAATAGGATTGATATCCGGAGACCTCGACGGCCAGTCCATACGTCGAATATCCTCTTCCTCAAGAAAATCCTCAACGATCTCGGCTCTGTGTGTACGCGGATTATAGTCCATAAACATGAAGTCTAGGTCAAAAGCACCCCGGAGCAACCTCACATAGGCTTCAAGGATCTCGTCCCTATAGCGATGTGCATTCACCGTACCCGCATCGAAGACGTGCAGTGGTGTACGACTGCTCAACATTATGCCACCCCAGACAAGGATTCCTTTGCGACCAAATCTGTCGATTTCTTTTACATGGGAGAGATCATAGCGAGCTCCTCGCTCTCTCCAGATGAAGATTCGACGAGTGTCACTCTGTGTGGTAAATCTCGACTCATCACTGAAAAGAACACGCCCCCATTCTTGCTGTGTCTAAGACTGATGTGTTCGGCACCACAACAACCGAGCTATTCTGTTGGATGCTGTAAAAGGGACGGACTAAACTGTTCGCCTGGCATAAAGGGCCCTCTCTGCTAGACGTCTGTATACTGTTTGTCTGGAAATTCTTATTCCAGACGCAGCAGCAAGGTCACGAGCAAGTTGAGAAGCCGTTGTCAGCCTATGCCGTCGTGCGCTTAATGCCAAATAGCGATCCTGTGCAGGCGTCGTTGCTCTGTGACGGCCTTGGTTGGCCTTCCTGGTTACAGTATCCCTTGTTTAGAATTGATTTCACAACCGGGATACCACTTTCGGTGCCACTTATAACTATCGAGCCACCTCCGCGTGAGACTTCTCAGTCTCAAGCCTGCTAACGGCTCTCCATCTCAAGGAGTCGTGTAAGCGATTAGGAGAACTCATTCTCACTGGAAAAAGTAAAATGTTTAGTTTTAATGCAATATTCACAAAATTGCAGGCAAAAATCCCAGATACCTACACGGTCTCATTTTAGTAGTTCCTCATAAACTAATACTAAACAACATTTTTCCCCACAACAAAGGTTAATATCATGTTACCGGTTCTTCGGAATATATAAAATATAATTTGTTTAAATTTTACTGATAGCCATTTAAAATTACTTTGAAAAACATTTTTGTGACCTTAATTTTGGACATGAGTGTATATATTCGCACAGGGTCCCTGACTAACAAATTATTATACCACTTTTTTCCTATATTAACATAAATATATCAAACTATTTTAATGTAGACTCTGAAAAAATAAATGAAAATTAAAAGCATTTAATGAATTTCAAACCTATTTCGGGAAAAAAAGATGTCCATCCATAATATTCAAAGATATATTTGACAGTTTAATATCTTGATTCAGACCGATCAAATAAGAAAGTAACGTAATAAAACAATCCTTTTATTTACAGCCTTATATATGTACAAAAAAACTTGTTTTCATCTATGTTAATATTATTTACCAAAGTACATAACAGTTGAAAGTTTAATCATGAAATAGTTCCTCTATCAAATCGGAGAATAAGGTCACACACACACATACACACACAGACAAAAAAAAACATAACAGGTTGTTAGCTCAAAACTTCAGGGCATCTCCAGAAATCCACCGATCTTTATTCGATGCATCTTAACACAGAAACCACAAACACACGGAGCTTTTCAAAAACTCTAGAACAACTTCTTCGGACACTGACGTCTCTCTGAATTCCAATTCGACACCTCTCACTGCTCTCCTCTCTTCTCTCTGCTCTCCAAAAAAACAAAAAGCAAACATGCCACATTTTATCGCCGTCAGATATCCACCTCAGATTTTCTCATTGGTGAACTTGAGTGCCCTATCATTCAACTATTGCTCAGCAATGCTTCGTCAGTGGTCTCCAGTCAATTATGGAAATGCCTGGCAAGGATCCATCTTTGGAGTTCACCCCTCCGAACACATGTTAATTATTATCAATGCACAGCTAACACCGGCTGAATCTACCTGAGATCGACACTTAATGACAATGGTTGCTGGTGATTGTTCATTTTTTGATTTGAGGGGTCCCTTCAAAAAAATGTAACATCTAAATGTTTTGGCATTCTTCTCCCTTGAAGACATGATGGATCTATTTGAAACCACAAGACATACATCTCTGGCCCTTCACTTGGATACATAAAATGACCAGACACAATGACTCTGCTAATAAAAAGGATCCACATCTGGTGGTCCGAAAGCATTTAATTATGTTTGGGAAAACGGGTGACGTTACATCTGGCCAGAATGTCAATTACCATGTGAGGAAAAAGGGAAAATGTGGCAACAGTTTATATTGACAGATGACAAATTATATTGACAATTTTTCCTATATTTCTCTTCAGTTCTCCAAAAAAAGAAATCGCCTTTTTAATAATTAACGAAGATATAGCTGTTATTGGCCTCATTTCTACAACTTATTTTTAAAAAATCTATACATAGCAAATTTTGGAGGTATTTTAACAATAAATATCTGAACAACTTTAACAACTAACTGAACAACTTTAGAAATTTAATGTTATCTACACCACAATTTGCAATGCAAAAACTCTTTATTGCTTTCTCGCTGCATTATGAGAAAAGTAATATCCAGATAGTCAATTTAATAATAGAAAATGTCATCTGTAGTTTGTTGTAAACTTAGTCTTCCGTTTTAACTCGAGAATAGAATTTGGCGGAGAAAGCTTATTATCACTACCGTATGGTAAAGCCAATAACATTTTGAGCTTCTTTTACTTATAATCCAACACCCACTATCTTACTAAAGTTTTTCACTTACTCAACAAATTCTTGATTTTTATTTCAAAAACTGGAAGAAACTTAAATAAAATAGGGAGATTTCTTGTTTTAAAGAGAAGAAGTATTCCTATCCTAATCTTGATTTTAATGCTTTTTTTCAAACATGCCATTCGTTTGATTTTCGAGATCAACAGAATCTTTCAGACTGCATATAAGTTAGTGGCGAAAGTTAGTGGCGAATCCTATACTTCAAACCTACGGTTTCTACTTCTTTCCACTCTAATTTTTATTTTAAGCCTTAATACACCATTCAAAAAAATTTCTTAAAAGTGTTCCATTTCTTAAAAGAATTTATACCTGATTATTTTAAATCTTTTTTTAAGAGATGGGCATGCATTAAACTGTTTTATGTTCAATTCAATAGTAAGAACTCTAATTTTATGATTATCTAGAAAAACAGGTTGTGTTTTATGGATTTTAAACCAATTAATAAAAATTTATTGTTATGAAGAGACTTATAGATATATAATGCTACTTGTTCTAGCGTGTAAGCGTGTTCTATTTTTATTAACTCTAAACTATCAGCTGTCAAAGAGGGTTTTTTAATAGGATTGTCAACATTTTACTGCACGAATGGTGGTAAATTCAAATCTTGCGTTAATTTTGGCCTTTGCGTTAAATGTAACCCTTTATAATTGGCAATAACAGCCATTAAAGCTTCAGTTTTATTTTCATAAAACTTTTAAAGATAAAATTAGATATATTGCATAAAGGCAAAATTTAAAGTATAACATAATTCATGTAATGATTTAGCGCTCTTTTTTTTCTCAAAAAGAAATCTTTATGATCCACTTTTATTTAATTTGTCTTGTTTTATGTTTATAAAGTTGGAATATTTTAATCAATTTAATATTCACTCTCTAATGCGCAAATTTTTGAAATGTTATGTACTTTTTTTATGCATTTTCTTTGTCAACTTACTGTTTTTAATATTTTCATTGTTTTAAGATGTGTTAATCGATTAATTTCATTCTAAATTAAACTATTTTGGTCATATGTTAGTGAATTAGAGAAAAAAAATATTATTCCTATATATATATATATATATACACTTACGTAAACATTTTTATTTAATACAGTTAAGTTGCAAAAAAAAGGATATTTGAATGTAATGTTAAACTTATAGAGTTACTTAAAGTTAATAGATAGTTAAATAATTAAAGTTAATAGACAGTTAAATAATTAAATGAATTCTTATTACATATCCTTTTCAACCTTCAAAATAAATTCAATGAATAATTTACCCTTGTCTTCCACACTACAAATGATACAAAATGCACTATTAAAAATACATCTTTCACTCTTAACCAAA
The DNA here is from genome assembly GCA_026543865.1 of Argiope aurantia. Lineage (NCBI taxonomy): Eukaryota > Metazoa > Arthropoda > Arachnida > Araneae > Araneidae > Argiope > Argiope aurantia. The sequence continues at coordinate 179,490 of JAPMOR010046898.1, read as the reverse complement.
TTATAAACGCACAAAAAATCCCTTTTTTGATAAAAAAAATACATATTTTCCAGTCATCTTTTTGAAAGAAAATGGGAATGGTTTGATTATACTGAATTGATTGACCATACGCGTGACATTAGAAAATTTTTCTTCCAAAATTGTTTCGATGTAAGATTAATGACTCTAGAAAATCATAAGCACACGAATGACACAAGAAAATGTTTCTTGGAAAATAATATATTGTTTTTAACCAAAATGGCTAAATGAAAGTAGAGAATTTTCCAGGATATCAGTTGAGCGCGTGGTCTCCTTGCACAATTAAGAAATCTGAATATCGGCTTCATAGCTAATCAATGGATCCAGCAAAGACTGAAGAAATCCTCTCACATTATCATAGGTTTATTTGGCCTATAATAAACAATCACTCTAGAGCGTCCCATTCATGCTCTATTGATTCAGGTTGGGAGAACACACTAAAAATTTCATATGCTTACACCATTCCATATGCTTTCCTGAAATGTGAATGAATCCATTAAAACATCCAACCATTTCACACGTATCATATTTTCATGAATTAAAAATTTAATTGCATATCTTTCATATATTTAAAACATTTGTTTTAAATATATGAAAATGTTTCTTGTTCCTTTAAATGTTATGAAAATGTTCTTTCATATCTTTCATATATTTAAAACAAATATCGCAAGTTTGCTAACATAGACTCATATTGGCGAGTAGGAAATTTAGACAGATAAATACGATGATGCATATGTTGTCTTCATCACTTAATCATAGCTGAAAAATTACAAACTTCTTTTTGAATATCCTTTATGTGATTGCAAAGCAAATGGACAATTTATTGTTTCTAGTCACGTATTTTGATCATTATTCAACTCATTTGAAATATTAAAGAACTAGAGAAATATTAAAAAAAACGTTATAAGTTTTTAAGTGATGACCGCGGAGGTCTGATAATAAGGTCTTGGCTTCGGAACCGTAGGACTCAGACTGGAGACCCAATTCCACCGAAGAACCGTCGTGTAAGCGGATCTTGTGAACATTGAATCTGTCAGGGTCAAACGTCCTCTCGCTGGTGTGGTGCGGAAGTTTGGAGAGGGAAATGCCAGCTCAGACGTTGTTCTCATTATCTGACCGTGTTTTAAAATTACGAGGTCCTTCCCCAAATAGCCCTGATGATGCTTTAAAACGAGACTTTAAAATAACTGGACTAAACAAGTTTTTGTGAATAAATTTTGGGGTTTTTGAAAAAAAAGTTAACAAAATCACTGCATTCATTAAATTGCAAATCTATCAAAATCATTTTTATTATTGTTATTTGACGTCTAGAAATGTTATGTTAAAAGACATCAATGGAACATTTTATTTTCACGGCATTATTTTCGTCTCACATGGAAAATAGAAGTTAAATCTATTGAACTAAATATTAATATTTCATGAACTTTAGAAGAAGATATTTTAAGTAAAACAGTAGCTATGACATTAAAATGCATAATTATCGAAAGGTGTTAACTCTTCTGAATTCAAATAAGATAATTGTTTTAGTTTTTTTTTTTAAATAATAATAAGAAGAAGATAAATGCTCTCAGTATTGAAAGCAATTTAATTCGTTGAAATATTGTTTCAATATTTTCATTTCCAACCCTTCATGATGGATATGTTTATTCACATTTTGATTCTTTTTTGTCTCTAAGCTTTCATGAATTCCCTGGAGGAATCCATTTTTTATTCTTTCATCTGATGTGACGTGGAACGAAATTATTTATTGAAATCGCATAGGAATTCCAGAGCAACAAAGTTCGAAAATCGAATTTCAAAAATAAACAATTCCAAGACTCCCTTCTACGGTTACTAAAAGATATCTAACCCTCCCCTCCAAAAATAAAAAGAGCAGGAATATAAAGCAAAAGGGAAAAAAAAATCATCTCAATGGTAGAGTAAACTGTCGTTTGAAGTCGGGTTGCGCTCCTGACGTCATTATAACGAAGACAAATTGTTTTCCGCCAAACGATTTTTACTCTCAAGACGAATTTCATTGAATCAGCGGCATGCGCCAGTCTCTCCTATAGCAATAGGATAAAGCAAATTGGGGATAACAATTGATGCATCTGACAAACATGTATGGACATTTACTTCCACAGAAATATTTAAATTTTCCGACCGTATATGCTCTTTTATTTACTGAAGATAAATGTATTTATATAGATTTATATAGAGAGATACAGATTTAGATTTTTTTTAGTGCCTTTTTTCGGTGACAGTTTAATTTTACTGTTTGAAATCACAAAAGCATGGTATGTGCATAAAATTTTGGTGCACATACATATAGTGGTTTTTTTTCCGCTTCAAAAGTTCATATATAACAGAAATTTATTATTAGAATACTAACAAAGTTAGATAAAAGACTATAATTCATACAATTCTATTATTTTTATTGTACTCATGCTATTTAAAACTCTTCAAGTATCTTTTTTTTTCTCTCTTTATGATATTTCAGTAATATGATAGTCTGAAGTTTTAGTTTTGGGAGTTATTCCTTTCTATATAAAAATACTCATATTAAATTATTCAAAAAACAATATTTCAACAAAAAATGATTTCCTACTCCCCTTTTTTAATAAGGCAATTAAAGGGAATACGTTTTAATTAGTAAAGGCTCTTCATAATTACATGCAAAATAGAAAGTGCAGCTCCGAATGGAATTTGTCAATTAAATCTGGCAGATTGATATTAATTATCATTTAGTGAAAATCTTAAATTTTGGTTATGGTCAATTTTTATATATGAGCGTTAATCGAATGAAAAGTGGACACTTGCGATTGTGTCAGAATGTCTGCAGCTATAGCAACATCACCGAACAAGGATATAAAAGGTGGTAGGAGGTGTGCACTGCATATAGCGTTCAACAGTGAAAGCTGTCCGTGGTAGAGGAAATTGATCAGAAGTAAAGTCGTGCTATACATGGGTGCCTTCAGATCGGAACAACGCTTGGTAGCACGGTTGAGATTTTTCAATTGCCGTGGACCACTCTCGATTGATTTCCTTCCCCAAGGGAGCACTATCAGTTCAACACAATACTGCATTACTCTGACGAAACCACGGAAATCAAAAGTAAACGAACAGGCCTTCTCATCCGACATTTGATCCTTCTCCATGACAATGCTAGCCCGTGAAACCCAGACGACCTTAAAAAACTCTGTTGGAAAGTGTTGGAATACACGCCATACAGTCCAGATTTGTCACCCTGTGATTTCCACATTTTTGGGCTACTTAAAAGAGCCTTACAGGGGAAACGTTTCCATTCACGAAGATGTGAAGGAAGTTGCGCAAGACCTTCTCAAGAGCCAACCGCCATCTTTATATAGCAAATGCAAAAACCTGCTACCTTAGCGATGGGACCTGTTTTATTAAACCCATGGCAATTTCTTTTGATTTCCAATAAAGATATTCATTTCATTCAACTTGTTCTCTTTTCATTTGGGCAACCCTTATAGAACTTATATAATGCCCAATATTTATGTATAATTTAAAACGTTTTCCTAAAAATTTAAACCCGAATCTCCTAATCTGTATCTCCTGAAGTATTGTTCCTAGATATATATTTCCAGCAACAAATTCTTAATGAATAATATGGGCAACTACATGAGGCACATTCCTTTCTACACATATTAATAAAAAACAATTTTAAAAATTAAATGTTTTTACTGCTTCCATTATGCGAAAGTGTCAGTTATTAAAATATTGCAATTATAGCCATCTAAAGATTCGCACTTCTATTTACAAAATTCACAGAGATAGGCTTATTTTAAAATTTAGAGAGAATAATCATAAATTTAGATGGGAAGAGTTTATTTCACAAATGCAAATCTATTCAGTGCAAAAAATCTGCCAAATGTAATTATTCTGTTTCTTTTTCTTTTGAAAAAGAAACGCGCTGTTGACAGCCTGCAAAACAAAAATTCTTCCTTTAAGCACTGCCTCCAACTTCGACATTCATTTAAATGAAAATATATTTTCAGCGTCAAAATAAGTTGCTGGTCATTCCAAATTTCTAATTTTTAGGAAAGAAAAGTTTAAACTCGACTATTTCTAGAAATGAAACCTTATAAAATCCTAATCCTAGTTCTTCATGAGCTGATATTTATTCTGACAATGAGAGAAGATAATGGACTCACTGTGAACTTATCAATTAAACTACTATATCTAAAATCATATACATAAAAAATCAGCAACTTTTCAAAGAACTATGTTTATTATAATTAAGTTTAGTATCAAGTATAGGTAGATTCCTATAAAAAGACTATCTATTGCAATGATTCTCATGACAAGACAAGAAAGAAAATTTCTTCACACACACACACACACACACACACACACACACACACACACACA
>JAPMOR010046898.1:135796-157964 GCA_026543865.1 Argiope aurantia | reverse complement strand
TGTGTGTGTGTGTGTGTGTGTGTGTGTGTGTGTGTGTGTGTGTGTGTATGTACCTAGTAGTACATTAACTCTATCAATACTGAAAGGCCCCGAACGCCTGCTTAAAGAAACCACAATAGGGCTCTAGACGCCAGGGCATCATGGTGAAATTCTCCTCTTTTTCGTTAATTGATTGAATACCTGAGATTTCGATTGAATGAAATAAGTCGAAATTCGATTGGTACTAGTCGAAAAACACTTCGATTGATTCAATACCAGATGCACGTGCTTTGTTCCTTATATTTGCTCTCCCAAATGAGTTTGAGGAGTAGAGAAGTTTATTGAGAACTCTCGAAAGTTATTGGTACTAGTCAGTCAATGGTCTTTTGAAAGCCACTTGTATTTCTGATGAGAACTAGTTCTGGAAGAGGTTTCAACGTTTTAAACGTACTCTACAAGTAAGATTTAGCGTAATTTGAAATAATTTTTAACACATTTTTGAATATTTAATAACATATTTTTATACAATCTGAATAATTTCCAATATGCGTTTTATGAGAGATAAATTGTGTTTCAATGAATTTATACAAAAGTGTATAAATAAAATCAAGAACGAATATTTTTTATCATAAAATGTTAATGTTAACAATAATCATATATTCTATATTTTAGATAACTAACAATTGAACTATTATTTCGCTATTTTATTGAAATATACAAACTATTATTAATAGAAAGCTATTAAATTTCATCATTTTTTTTGCTATAGTTCTTGACTCATTTATTTAATTCAATAACTTCGAACACAAAAATCTATGGTATTTTATTATTGTCAATTAAAAGAATAATCGTTTTTCAAGCTTGAAGTAAATTTAGTAGTGCTCAAAAGACTTCTAAGGAGGAGGTAATTGCTAAAGGGAAAGTTTTGAAACACTATAAATAATTTAAAGAAAGTTCAAAGTAGGGATGTTATGCTTTTATGAGATGGCGTGTTATATCAACTTCAAAATATCAATTTGAAGAATAACAGTGATATCACAAATTTCAGCTTTTCTGCTTCTCTTTATACGTTCAATTAAAATGCAGTTGTATTTTTTTTATAGTAAGTACAATGGCATAGCAATCTCTTTATCATCTGGACAAAAAGCAATAATTTGAGTAAAATCTTTTGAAACATCTCAAAACTACACTACTTTCAAACGGATTATCATTACATGATGTATATCAAAATATCTTAATAGAATTTTGATAGAAATATATTCCAAATTTAAGACATTAAAAAATCTGTATAAATCTTATAAAATTTCAATTGCATGATTAAAAATGAAAATTTATGCAAAAATTATCAAAATAAGTTTTATGTTTTTACTTTATTCAGCAAATTAAAAGAAAAACTTTTCTCCAATATTCCCTAGTTTTGTGTGCTGCTCTTTTCCTTCAAATTTATTCAATCTCTTTTTTTTTTCCTTTTTTTTTTCTAATTTTTAACTTGAGGAATATTTTTCTTTGTTGTTTTCTTAACTAATCAATCTTTACTACGATTTTTCATTCAGCGGCAAATTTGAATATTTCAGTCAAGCAATTCGAACACCCATGTTAGCTGACTTGAATATACTTTCACCAATTGATATTTATCATAAGTATTCTTTAGATTCTTTTGCCAAACATTAGAGCATTAATTATTGTCAAACATTAGAGCATTTATGTAAAATCAAGATATATAGTGTTTGAAAATTACCAAAATTTGTAATAATGCCGCGAAAGACAAAAGTAGTCATATGGAAAATATTCCAAAATAATAATCGATATTTTGTAAATGTTACCAAAAATACGAATAAGCATTAAATATTAGAAAAGTTTAATAATTTGCTTGAAACATGCTTTCTTTATTAGTTTTTATCCCTATTTTAGTTGTTAGATTCTACTTAAATATTTCGAATTTCAGTTTTAATTGTCGTAAAATAAAACATGAACAGTATTAAGAACTGAAATAATAGTCTTTAAGATAAGACACAAAAAAGGAATGCTTTAAATCATAGAGAAAACTCTACAGTTTTCGTTTCAAATTATGTATGTAATTCATAATTTATATATGTAATTCAAAAATTACAGTCTCGAATATTTAAAAATTAATTGAATTTCAATTCACACAGTAAGGTTTCCTACTAAGAATAACGATGAAAGTGTGCCTATGTTTGTGTCTCTCTATCCATTTTAATAAATAGACTGTTAGAGGTAGAATTACAAAATTTAGAACAAGTATATTTTGGAGGAAGGAATGCGAAATTTTGAGCTATTTTTTTTTAGATTTTAATTTTAATTTTTTAAAGATGAAGCAAATTTTGTCATTTTAGTGATAATCCAAAAATATTAGCTCTAAAAAATAAAGTTATTTCTAACGCCAGTTTTTTTAAAATTAATAAATTTCATTAATTTTTATTCTTGTATCGGTCTTTAAATGATGAGTCTTTATTATGTTAAATAAAATCTTAGATACAATTTGCATTTTATTAGTCAGAATCTCCCATTTATACTTATGTATGAAAAGATTTTATTTATTTCATATGAAAAGATGAAATTTTTCAAACAACTGTTAAAGTTAGATTTTTAAATATGAGATTTGATGCACTCTTTTTTTCTATTTTAGATTTGTTAAGTGATTTATTTTTTGTATTTGATTACTGGATTTATTTTATTTATTTAATTACCGGAAATTCTAAAGCTATGCATGTATTTGCCCTTTAATTAGAAACTTTTCAGTTGAATTCTGTTATCATTTTTTGTGTCATTTACTAACTGAAGTATATATCTAAAGGGACGAACTGTCTTAAACCTGTTGGAATTACCTATGGATTCAATAATTAGGTTGAGGTGTTAGGTTTTTAGAATAGAATTTTACCATTCTAAATATATTTTTACAATTTATAAATTTTCGTTTTGGAATTATGTTTAATTATTTCCAAATATTTCGGAGATTTTGATTATGAATGATTAATGTAGTCTGTGTCTTCTGAGTATTCTCAATACATTGAGGCGTGTATTTTAAAAGAAAAGAAAAGAAAAAGTTTGCTAATTTTAAGATAAAAAACATTTTCCTTTTCCGCCCAAAAAAATCTTGCCAGCAGATAATACGTGTAGTAAATCTAAACTAATCATTTCTTGACCTTTCTTTTCTATGAATTGCGGATGATTTATAGGATTTTTATGACTCAATACATTTGGTCATAAAAATCTGGACTTTTGTAACTTGCGTATATGGGAAAGTCCCAATACAATGTCTATTTTGGACTCCTTTTTCATAAATATGGCAATCGGGAGGCATCATCAAATTACATCAAATACGATCTGGAAGCTTGCCAGACGAAAATGGATCCGTTTCAACATAAAATAGTTTGTGCCACCAAGATTGTGTGAGAAAGAAGAAAAGATTGAATCTGCTAAGGCAGACAATTGCTGTAATCTCCAATGCCTTTTCTCATATAAATAAACAGAATAGCAATCAATTTTATGCTACAAACACACAACTCTTCGATGCAAGGCCTACTTACAAAGCGCGTTTTCTTATGGTTCTTAAAGACACATTAAGGAAGGGTATACGTCCTTCTATGTAGGAAGTGATAGTCCTTGCAAGAGTTCACTAAACGAAGTGCCTTTTTCTTTTTGAAGTGCATTTTACCCTCTTAAAGCTGAACTTGTAAAAAAGTACACAAATAGATCCCCAAACAAATTTAAAAATATTCAGAAATCCAAAAATGAATGATAAAAATAACTATTCGATACTTGGTGCTATTTTGAATAAATTCGAATACATTTTTGTATATATCTAATACTGGGTACTAAAAGCTGGCTTTTATGTCACCGTTAAAAAGTTAGCATACATATGCGATAAACAGTAGAGAAAGCTGCCTTCGAAAAATTCAGTATTTAATGTGTCGATAAAATAAAAATAAAAAAAAAGTTAAAACTCCGTTAAAAACATTTTTCTTCCTAAATTATTTTACTATCAGGTAAATATTTTCTTTGGACAGTAGGTTTTCTAATTGCAATTAAAATATTAGGAGTAAAATTGATCCTACTACAAAAACACTTAAATTTGTTGAAATATCCGGAATTTCTGGGAGGAACTATTAACTTTCTTTGATAAATAATAACTAAAATAAAAATTCTCCATCATTAATAATCTTCGAAATTGCTTTGGATTATAATTTATCTACTAAATAATGATTTATTTAATCCAACTTATCAATACTTTCTCAGAAAGAGTTTGCAATAGACTTTAGATTTTTAAAATATGTACTAGAGGGCAGCACGAAACAATTCAATTCATTTCGCAAATAAATTTATTGTTACAAATATGGCAACAGTTAATTTACTGTTTCCAGATTGGCCACGAGCTTAGTTACGGATGTAAACAAAAATATGAGCCAATAAATGGTGTCATGATTGAAGTGTAGGTTTCTGTTTCTCATGAAGACTTGAATTCGCAATGGCAGAGTATGGAATTCATCATGCAACATCTTCTGGCTCCAAGCCATCGATTTTTGAAGTTATTGGTCAAGAAAATTTGGTCTCTGCCCTTAGGGCATCTTTCCGTCACGTATTTAAAGTATGTTTTCTCGAATCATTTGTTTCCTGCTTTAATTATAAACTACTGTTACTAATAATAGTGTTGAAACATATTTTTTTTTACTTATTTAGGTATTAGCTGAAAACAGTCCTGAGAAATTTGGATTGTTACTCGAATATTTTGATGAAGGTTATACCGTGGTTGATTCAGTGTTTCAGTACATACATCTGAGATTGAAGGGTAAAATCGATTTTGAATAATTTAATTTATATTCATTTATGCTTCATACAAGAAACTGTAATTAGATTTCGGATCGCAACATTTCTTTTAATTAAAATTAAATTTCTATATCTGTACATAGCATGTTATTTATTTATTTATCCAATAAATTTAATAATATTTTTGAATTAATTATTAATTTAATTCATATAATTTTAATTACATTTCTGAAACAGTAAATGTATAATATTTTATGTGAAAAATTTTTATTTAAGGAAATAAGTATGTATTTTCATCAAAAGTTTGCAAAATTGAAATTAGGGGGATGTGAGATTACTACTATTAATTTGTTCAAAAGAATATTTTTGCAATAGTGAAGGTTTGAGTTTGATAAAGTAAATAATTCAAAGTAAGAATATTTTTTATATAAAACATGTATAATAGGAATTTTTGTGATGAATTAATACTTGCTTAATATATTTGCATTTTCATCATTCCTTAAGAAGCTAATATTTGCAATGTTTTTAGCTTGTATTATACAAATAATTGTTCATACATTTAGGCAATTTTTAATTAAAAAAAATATTTAGTATTTTTTGTATAAACCTTTTAGGCATACATGGCTGTTTCTAAATTGAAAGTTTTTTAAGATTTATGGAATATGTTTATCATTCAGTCTCATATTTTCAGGTGGATTATTTCCTGAAACATTTTATGGGTTGAAACGAATACCAGACCCAAGAAATCCTAATGTTTCTAAGCAAAAGGTTATGACGTGGGTGTTCTTTGCTGTTGTGTTTCCTTATATTCAAACTCAAATGGAGCGATTGTACAAGGATATCAGAGAAGAACATTCACAAGGTTCTTTTAATTATAAGGTTTGTTATTTTGATTTTCTTCACATTTGTATGTTTAGAATGTACTTTTTAAAGAAGGCCATGAAATATGTGAATAAAATTAAATATTTAGGTTATTTTATATAAAGTGTATAAAATTTTTGCAATAAGATTAACAGTAATTGGTTAATACTTATTTGATAAGGTTTTTTTGGGGGAGGGGTGCTTTTTACAATGAAACTAGTGATATTTAAATCAACTTCAGAACTCTGCAGGAGAATTTGTCAAGAGGTGATTTTGAGAATCCTGGGCAATTCTTCACTTTTCCCAATAATTAATAAATGATCTTATTTAAATTAAATATATTAGTAATTACTGATCATCTACTTAAAATCCTTTAAAACTTTGATATCTTATTTTATTGAGGGTGAAAGAGATTAATCTGTAAGCAAATTTGAACATGTGAAAAAAAAAAATTGTAAGAATGTTTATCTGAAATTTAAATGTTTATTTTATTTTAATTTAAATACATTTGAGTACTGATGCCTTATAAATTGATTCAAACATAATAAAATTACCTTGAAAATACTCCATTATTATATAAGTTAATAATTTTAAACTCCTTAACTTACATGTTTGCTGTCTGCTTTGTATATTTGCTAATTCATCCCTATTTATAAAATTTATGCATTGTCATTTGAAGTTAAAATGTATTACATTTAGTCATTTTTATTCATGCTTTATAAATATTAAATTATTTTATAGTCATATATTACATTTACAGAAATCTTTCTATAATACTTTTTTTTCAATATTCTAAATTGAAAGAAGAAGAAAATACTTTTGACGATATAGAAACACTGGTGAATTAATCATGAGAGTAGTATATATCTATTATCACAAAAATATTATATTTAAAATTTACCTGAAACAAAGTACTACTATTCAAATTTGATATATATTCAGGTTTGTAAATTATGCAAAAATATTTTTTTTTTAATTCTATAATACATTTTTTTTTAATATTCTGAATTGAAAGAAGAAAATATTTTTGATGATATAGAAACACTGGTGAATTAATCAGGAGAGTAGTATATATCAATTATTACAAAAATATTTATATTTAAAAACAAAGTAATATTATTCAAATTTTGTATATATTCAGGTTTTTAATTTCTGCAAAATTAAATATTTTTTTAAACATAGAAATGGATAAAAGATAAGTATATCTGATAATCTGGTTTTATTAATCATTGTTTTGTATATATTATCATATTAAAAATTATATATATTAATAAAAAGAGTCTAATAGAATTGTTTAGCATTTAAATATTTTGGGAAAAAAATTGTTACAGAAAAATTTAATGTATATGGATCAACTTTTGTGAACTGTGATATTTTTCAAAATGTTGCTGATTAAGATCTTATATGTCTGTTAATCAAATTTAAATTTACATGTTGAAAAATTCTTTTATTGTGGAACAGAATGTATTTTTCTGATTTCATCTTGTTAGTATCTTATCTTTAATTTCTATTTTTTATTTCTATTTCTAAAAAGCTGATACTTCTTATTTGTATTATAAATATATGTTTACTTTTCATCTCTTCTATGCAAAAATTAGCATTATATTCATTTTTTTTCTCTCTCTCTTTTGCTAGGATTTTAAGAGGCGGTTGGTCTTATTGTACTTAAAATTTTATCCTCTTTACAATTTCATGTGGGAGATGACAGTTTTGTGCTACTATATGGCATTCGCCCTGAAAAAGACTTCTTATCATTCTCCACTTATGCATCTAACATCAACTACCCTAACTCACTTTACAGCTTTTGATCTGTCTGCAGATGCCTGGAAAGAATACATTCCTGAAAATCAGCAAAGGTGAGCAATAATATCAATATGTATGATTCTTATTTTGCAAATTCTACGTGATTTTAAAAATTTAATATTGAAATTTCTTACAACCTAGAAGGAATAACCATGCTACTGAAACTGAGCAAGCCCATTTTTAGAAGCATGCAAACCATTATTCATTCAAAAAGTTAACGAAATGCAGTAATATTGAGTCATTTAATTTTAATTTTATCATTCATTTAATGCAACTACCTTTGTAGGTCTTGAATTTGAAGAAATCCTTAGATATATCTTTACTCCTCATTAGCTAATTATTATTTTCCAAAACTTTGTCTTTAATAGCTTATGTGCAGATTGAGGCTCATGTGTGCATTAAAAATTATAGTAATTTCAGCTATCTTGAAATGAAATATAATTTGAAACAAACAAATAAATAATGTCAAGCAAATATTTGTAAGTTTTATTTAAATTTATTTCTAAAAATTTCTTTATTAGTTCTGGTAATGTGAGATTAATTATCTCTGATTTTTTTGAAAGGAAAGCATGTAAAAGGAAACAGCTCACTATTTTTTTTATATTGATTCCATATTAACCCTGTGTATTTTAGAAAAATGAAGAATAAAAGGTAATAAAAATTTGTCTCTTTGAATTTAATGTTATTATACTGCTGTATTTCATAATTCTGTTATAAATAAATAAATAATAGTGAAAGATCATTTGAAATTATAATTTTTAAAATTTATTAAAGATTTTTTATTTAATTTCTAATCAAATGTTGTTAAGCAATTTTCTCTCTCTTTGTTGCATATTATTAATTTTTGAAAATATCTTTTAACAGGAAACTGACCACTACTTTGTGGAACTGTATGAATATTTTTGTTGGAGGAGTTACTCTCACTATCTCAGTGGGTGCATTCATAACTCAGTTTATACACTGGTGGTACAACAGACAAGGCAGCAATACTAACTTTGCTCCATTACCAGTACCTCCACCTCCTCTAAAGGTTTGATTCCCTCCCCCCCTAATAATAATACTTTTATTTTAGGCTATTACTAAATAATTATAAAATTCTGTTATGTATTTTAAGAAATTTTCTAATTCCTAAATATTGATAATTGTGATACTTCTTTAACAAATATATTTTCATGAGAATTGTGCACTTCTCTATCTTAATTATGACCAAAATTTTAAGATTTTTTTTTTTTTATAATGGTGAGAAGTCATTTGATTTATCAAATTTCAATGCATTTGCTTTTTCTAATGGAAGAAGAAAGAGCAACATGCTGTTTAACTTTCATTATATTTCAACATAACTGTTAATTCACTTCTATTATATTCATTAAAAAAACAAAAAAACTACACTAAATTTTTCATTTTCCATCTTAATTTTTGTAAGGATGTATTTTATTTGTGCTTTCATCTCTCTGTAATTTTTATGTGTTCAAGGACTCTGAAGTTCTATTATATTTTTATCTGTATTACTTTGAGAACATAACAATGAAACATTATTTCAAACTCTTTAATTTTTAGTTCGTTATTCACTTTTAAAATATAGTGTAGGCAACCTTACAATTAATGTCAAGTTTTTAGCATGAAGTGTAGCTTTTCAGAAAATAAACTTGGTTTTTAATTAAAATTGCTCAAAAAATTTCAGTATTAATGTTTGTACTTTCATTGTGAAACATTATTTATTCTGTTGTTTAATTTAATACTTCTTGATTGAAAAATCTATTGGATATCCATGAAAAAGTTTTATGTTTTGAGAGACATTTGCTGTAACATGGTGTACTGTATAGTCTAGTGACTAGTTTTTATCATTACTAAAGATTGCATTGATTCTTTTAGTGGTTGTACATTTTGTTTACCAGCATTAATTCCTGTGTAGAAAATTTTTTCCTAATTATGCTACTCACTTCATTTTTTGTATAGTTTTATTATTATTTAAGATAAGGGTTTAAAATGGTAAATAAAATTAAGAAAAAACATTCATATATATAATTGTGAAAATACTTTTAATTACAACTTATTTGTTGACTTGGTTCATATATTTTTTACATAAACTGTTATATATCTATACATTCATTTTATTGGAAAAAAAGATTTTAATAAGCATTTATCATCATTCTAAAGATAAATACATCATTTTTAGTGGCAAACTGATGATGAAGTTGATATGTGTCCACTGTGTAGGAAAAAAAGAACAAATGATACTGTTTTGAGCAGCAGTGGGTAAGTTGCTGAAAAACTATTACAAAAAGTTCTTAAGAATTCTTGTGAATATTCTTAAAATATAGATACAGATTATAATTAAAATTTTTTGTTTAGATTAAAATCTAAATTATGTACTAAGTTACAAGTTTGAAATCAAGAAACTAAATAAAATAATAAAAATTCTTTTATTTTTCATTTATATGAATTTTGTTCTATGTGTGGGTAATGCAATGATCTACAGTTTTAACAACAGGAATCATTGTAGCTCAAAAATATCTATGTCTTATTAGAGGATAAAATATGTTTAAAATATAAATCTATGTCTGTTTTTTTTTTTTCTTTTCTTTTTCTTTCAAATGTAGATACAAAATAAAATTAAAAAACTCCTTTAGATTAAAATCTGCATAGTATATTATCATTTTAAATTATATAATGATAATATACTATAATAATGATAATATACGATAATAATTATTTAATTGAAATAAAGAGTGTTAGATACCATAAAATTTGTTATTAATTTTGGAAAGCTGGAAAATTATCTTTCAAATCTAATATTTCTGTTTAAAAATATGATTGGGGAGAAAATTAGTCACCATTTCCTAATTAATCTGTAAAGAACCCAATCCAGATTAAAGCTTAAATTTCTGTAATTTCTTTTAAATTATGGTGAAAATGTAAAGATTGAAATAAGTATGATATAAAATTAATTCTTGGGAAATTGTCAAAAAATTGGCAATAGTAATTTTAAAATTTAGCAAAATAATTAGAAAATACAACTTAATTTTGAATTTCCCCAAAAATTAATTAAAGGGAAAAAACAAAAGTTCAAAATGGTGGTAGTTTGATTGTAAAATCTAACTAATTTGTGGTATAGCCTGAAAATTGTTTAGGACTGTGGATAAAAGAAAAAGGAACAGTTAATGAATTTTATTTACCAATAACTATTGAAATGTAACTATTCAATAAATTATTGTATTTTGTGTATCTTCTTTCCATATTATTAACATATATCGTATTCCTCTATTTTATACTCTATGGATGAGAGGGTAATTCTTTTGAAGAGTGATTCATAGTAGAAATGTATTGTTTAGTATTATACTTCTATGTATTTGGTCAATAAAATTAACCTGTTATCTAAGATTTAACAAAAGGCTATTCTTTGACAAATGATTATTGAGATTTATAAATGCATCATAAATTATTTGTTATTATCAAAATTAACTTTATTTTATTTATGTGCATATAGGTTTGTTTTCTGCTATCCATGTATATTTCATTTCGTTCAAGATAATCAAAAGTGTCCTGTTACAGGATATAAATCATCATTAAATCAACTTGTAAAATTGTATCAAAGTGATAAATATTAGGTATGAAAGCTGCTTGTATATTAATTATGTCAATTTGTTATATATATTGTATATTTTAAAATAAAAATATTGATGCTTTTTTCAGCTAAAATTTGAGACTCTCTTGATGTGTGTTTATATAAATTTTTGTGAAGATATCTTTTTAAATATTTAATTCTTTATACAGTGTGTTTATTCTCTAATGCACATTGTAAGCCATAAAGTTATAAATAGGGAGAAATGAGACAAAAAGTTTTTCTTGTAAAGAAGAATTTAATTTTAACACATTTTATTCAAAAACATCACTGAAGTGATACTAAATTTTACCATTATCAAAAAACAGTAACAATAAATCTTGACTTTGCAAAAAGAAATGGTAATATGTACAAAAAAATCTAACATCAGATCTAAACATTTTATGTGATGCAATGTTCAATATGCAACAAAATCATACTGCACTTTAATAGTGTATTATTACAGATTCTGTCACAGCTGACACATTAGTCTATAAATAGAAAGTCTTAACATCAAATTCTTGTATTTTCACTTCAAAGGTCTTTATGTCACTTAATCTTTGGTTTTCATGCAATATTTTTTTAAAAATAACTTCATCTTATGAGTTGTTGCTCATATTGTGATGAGATTTTAAAAATTCAGTTCACGAGCTTCCTCCTAAAAAGATATTAATTGTAAGTAAAATGTATTTATTTCCAATTCATTCATTCAAATTAATCCATTTATATATATTCCTTTTGTAATTAAAGTATGCTTCAAA
Organism: Argiope aurantia; assembly: GCA_026543865.1. Lineage (NCBI taxonomy): Eukaryota > Metazoa > Arthropoda > Arachnida > Araneae > Araneidae > Argiope > Argiope aurantia. Next base: position 146,174 of record JAPMOR010046898.1, on the reverse strand, counting down.
AGTAATGAAAGAATACTTTAAACCACTGAAATATTCTATATATATATCAGATTAAAAGCAAATAAATTCACAGAGTAGCATTAATATCTCTTCAGCATTATTGCTGTAATCAATAAAATGAGTAGTAAATTAAGGCAGTGTTACAAAAATATTGTGCGTCTTAAATAGATCACAAACTGAAGGAAATTATTCAAACTACAGCAACCAAGCATCTACTTTTAAAAACTTATAATGTTTTCACTTGCTTTCTGTCCTTCTTCTGTACCAGCAGCTCGAAGTTTCTGTTGCATCTGCTGTAGCATATCTTGCATCTTTCGAATCTATGGACAATAAAAAATATTATAATAAAATAGTTCAATTAAAATAAATGATAGTTACAATTTATCCACACTTTTGAAATAAATTATTTCTACATAATATTTTTTTTTAAATAAAATTAATTTTTATCAACAAAATCACTTTAACATAATAAGTTGTGTGAATTTTCATTTTTCATGAGCTCCTATGGAAATGCTGAATTAACAAAACTCGGTAAATTTTCCTTTTTAAAAGTATTTAGCCTATGTTGTATTTGTATCTTTGTTATTTCACATTTTTTTGATGAGCATGTTGCTTTTGTGCATAGTTAATATCATTGTTTAAAATTCATTTTGAATAATTTTTTTTTTTTTTTTGAAAAGCTCATTTGAAGATTTTGAATTAATGCCTTTTGCCATTTAAAGACTATGTGAAAGTTCCAATAACGTCTTATTTTGGATTTTAAAAGAAACTCCTTTAAAATATTCCTACCCACTTTCTACAAGCTTATATTTTACATGCTTATTTTTTCTCAATTTTTGACTAATGTAATTGAATTGTGTATCTGCATATCAATCACAGAAAAGCTCGTTATTTCTAATACTTTTTGTGATAAGTATATTAAGAATTCTGATTAACTTACTTTATTTTAAACTGTAGTTAATTTATTATTATTTTTTTTTTCAGTATTATATTTTAAACGTCATGTAGAACAAGACTTTTTAAGCTATCGGTTGCGACCCATTATTTCTTAGTAATTAAAATTCTCTAACTTCAAAGTGGGATATTTATCTAATTTTATTTGTAATCTGATTTTGGGAGTGTAATAACATTTTTCAAACAGCAAGTGGAAAAAGTTTCAGAAATTCTAACTTTAAAGATTATTTTGTAATTTTTTTATAGAAGAAAATTTAAAATATAAAATCATTTTAAATATAAATCATCTTTTCTGTTGTAATATTAATTTTATTTATTCTTTCTAAATGTCAAATTAATTAGAAAAGTTTTTTTTTTTATTGAAAACATTTACATTTTCATAAATATGATTTAAAGAGTTAATTGTTACATGCTGCAATATATCTTTTCATAGAGAATTATCATTTTAAATATATTAAAAAGCATTTCTGTTGCAATATATGTGAAACTACTTGTCCATGATTTAAATTACCAATGAATGTAATTTTAAAATACTAAGCTGAACTTTCTATTTTGATTAATTTTATTTTGGATTTATTATTTTCTCAAAGCCTTTTGTTACTCTGTGTGCTGCCTTGAATCAAATAAATTTGTAATTTCTTAAAAAAATTAATTATGTAATCTATTGGAAATATTAGGTGCTCTATCACTCTTTTCAATACAAAATTTTGACTGTATGGAAAAAAATGTAATGTTATATTTTCCATAATAAAATTATTTGAGATTATAAGATGTATTATTTCTGAAAATCTGAAAAGAAATAGTATTTGATTTTCAGTTTCCTTTCTGTTGAAGAGACTATATTAATTTTTTTGAGGTACTCGAAACAATATTGTTATAACATCTATGTGTTGAATTTCATTATTGTGAAATATTGTAAGCCTATGCTTGACAAGAATTCATCTTTCTCTCTCTCTCCCCTCAAGAAAGTTTCTGTTCAAGGAAACATGATTGTAACAGTAGTTAAATGATCACATCTTTAAATTTTAAAAAAGATTTATATAGATCAGATTTAAAAAAAAAATGTAATGAATGTTAGCAATGTAAAAAGGAATAAAGATGTGATTATAGAAATTGCATCATGATGAAAGATGACTTAAAAGTACACAAAATGATGTTAGTGTTTCAAAAATTCATTTATATCTTTGCTTTTTTTCAGAAGTTATGCTCAATTTCTTATCATCATTGAGAAATTTTTAATTGTTTTACTATGAAATTGAATAAACTGGATTTTTTTATAGTTAGAAATTATCAATTCATTTTTATTTAGTTAAGGTTTTTTTTAATGAAATCAAGGTATCAGATTTTTTAAAAAATGAATTGTTAAATGAGAATCTGTGTGCAGCTATTCTTTCCAGTATGACATAAAATACATGATATTAATAAAAAATATTGATCTTCAGAAATGGGTTGAAACATTTAAGGTTACTATATTATTTCAGCATCAAAAATTTGTGACAAGAAAAATGAAAAATAAAACAATTAAAAAGTAGCAGGCTAGGAAAAGCACTGATAAGGAATTAAACAGAAATCATGTATTTTTATGTACTTTTAAATATTTAATATTTTAAAATCTAGTTAACTGTCAGCTTATATTTCTCGGGAATTGTTATTGGAAAACATTTTATATATTCATTTCCCCTTTAACTAAGAAATCATTTTCATTTTCTTCAAAATAAGTGCTATAAAGTTATTTAGTTTATAATTTATTAAGATAAACTATATGATTTTTTTTTTTTGTAATTTTAACATATTTGTATTAGGAATTAATAATAGAGAAATTCACTTTATTTTTTAAACTAATATTTTAATCCAATAAAGTATTTTATAATAGTATATATGAATAATAAATTGTAGAATAAGCCTTTTTATTACCTCTTCTTCCTTTTGTTGCAGTAATCGATCTGTTTCCGCTACTGCTTCAAAATTTGGTCCAGAGTCTCGCCTGAGTTTACTATAATAAACGATATTTTCTCAGTCTTGCATTTTATACATAAAATTTCGAAAATATTTCACCTCTAGAATATTTAGTTATAAAAAGCAAAATTTTATATTCATTATGTGATATATCATAGCTTATTAAATTCGTTTCTTGGTCAATCAAAATGCAAATATTTGTTATATGCCTTTATTGCAATATATCTTACTTTCTCTCTCTTGCTGCTTGCTGAGAAATTTTAGTGATATATTGTGCTCTGTAATTTTCATAATGGACATCTCTGGTGACATCTTTCAAATCCTGCATATGTGTGCTACAAAAATTAGAAAAGAAAATATTTGTTTCACTTAGCTGTATAAATATGATTTAATATAACTATTTGCCATGTAATTAATCAAAACTACATTTTAACTTAATAGGGCATAGGTTGAATATCTACATTTATTTAGAAATTATTTTATTGCAATTTTATGAACAAGCATTTATTTATCATATCAATGCATATTTTAATATTATAAGAAATTACATTAATCTCAAGTAAAAGAATAATATATAAGTGAAACATTCTAACTAATGGAGAAAACTCAATTACTGATATTAAGTGATAAATTAATTTTCAATTTTAAATAAGCAATCGCTTTTGAGAATGGTGTATTTGGAACACAATGTATGAAATATATCTGTACATATAAGCTAACATAATACTATCTTCGAAGAATTTTTGTGGAAAATATAAAAATTGATATTAACATTTGAAATCTGTAGCTGTTCAAACACAAGATTTCTATTTCTTTCTACTATTAGGATATAATTCTATCATCTTAAAGGATGGTACAACTTACATAATCTCTTGTTAAATTGCATGATAATACTCATTTGCATAATTATTCCATGTAATGAAATTCAGCTTTTCCTGGAAGCTTTTAATTATTAATTATTAGACAATACTTCAATACACTGAAGTGTTATATTACTGTTGGCCGTAATATTTGCAGTAAAAAGAAAAGTTAATTTATAGTTGCATCTTCAGATTTTGATAATGTGTGTTTTTCATTACAATTTACTGCATAAAACTTGGGAAAAGTATGGTTTGCGAGCCAGATCTTGCAAAAGCAGTTTTTGTTGTTGTTGTTGTTGTTGTTGGACTGTTGATGAAGGCAAATTTTACCATAAGCCAGTTGTATTTTCGTAATTATCAAGTAGTGTGTTCTCCATAATATTTTAAATTATATTTAAATATATTATTATGAATGTTCTAACTCGGGTCATACTTTTTGAAATTATGATAGTATTCTTACCTTATTAAGAATGTTCTTAGCTTTAAGAAGTCACTGTGTTTAGGATTTTCCACTGCAATTTAAGTATTCAAATGTTAAATATGTGCAATTACTTAAAATATCTGTAATAATACAAATATTCTAAAATTCTATTGAAAATATATCTTCTCTAATATAAATATTGAAAAATATACTATATCTGTACAGTCAAATCATTGGTTTTCTTAATTACGGAGGATAGTTATTCTAAGTAAAAATGATTATTTATTGAAATATTAGACATTTTTTTTTCAGTTTTGAAACAAACTTGGATAATAATAGGTTTTATTTTATGTTTGTTGAACTGTTAAGCATTTAAATTTATTCATATCAGTAGAAGTTTCTTACGAATATAAAATTGCTAAAGCAAATTTATTTTATGTTGCTCTTTTTCAAATTTTTCTTGGTGCCTTTTGGATCTAAATACACATTTAATTAGAATTTCAAAATCATACTATATTTTCTCTATAAAAATTGTAATAAACAACATCCAAGTTTCTATTTACAAAAATCGATACATGCCATTAGATTGCCATTTATTCTGTAATTTTTAATGCTGAATTAAAAATATGTACTTTAATTTTTAAATAATCTCATCTTTTGATTATATACATGATTGTTTCTGATACATAATTGAAGTTTAGGTATTATATTTGAAATATATTTTATTATTTATATGAAAAGAATTTATTATTATTAGCTAAGCATTGCATACTTGTATACCTATAAGTTGATATTTTTATTTTACTGAAAATTTTTGTTAAATGTAATTTTATTTACAACTTCTATTTTCAATTAAAGATAATAAGACAAGACCTATTTATGCAACAAAATCTTTCAAATCAGAGTCTATTATTATTTGAAGAATTATTATGAGGCAATTGTATATAATTAAAAAAAACATTTTATATAATTGTTTTTTTATACCTTCAACTATACCCCAAGGATATAGCCTCCCTCTAACCTTTCGACCATTTATTTCTACGATTTGCGTACTTCCGATGACAGCAAATGGTATGCTCTCCTGTAAAATGAATCATATAATTTTTAAAAACATTCATTTAAATGGTTTTGATTTCTGGTTGCAATAATTATGTCTTCATTGATCATTACATTATCATGTTTAAAACCTTTTTCTAATTAGGTTTGTTTTATTCTAAATTCAATTAAAATATTTGAGAGGTTCTCACTTTTAATTCTTTGTCTTGTTGTTTGAACTCTTCATCTTCATCACTGTCACACTCTGGTAATTGATAAATTTTAATCTGCTGTTCTTCTACTTCTCGCAGAATCTGCAATAATTTTTATCCACATAATCATTGAGAAAAGCAATAAATAACTTAAGAATTCATGTTTCTTATTATTATTATTGAAATGGTGTACAAAATAATTACAAAAATTGTTTTTTTATTGCATTTTAACATTAGTAGTGTTAGCATCATTTAGAGGTAATCATTTAATATCGTTTAGAGGTAAAATAAAAATGTGACATACTTTTTTAAAACTTTGAGTTAGTTATAAGGTTGTTCAAAATGGTAGATGCTTTGGAATTTGGAAATCAATCATATTTTAGAAAATTACTTATATTAATTCCACCACTTCTTTCATGCAAAAAATGTAACTTTTAAAAAAATTTATTTGCACCTATAAAATATGAGGTTTACTTAACTCTACCTATTGCATGGAAAGCTAACAATAGGTAAAATCGTTGTGTCTCTCATTTTTCCTTGTTATTTATATAGTATATCTTTTAAGGCATAACTTTATATTTTTTCCATAGAATTTCAACTTTATCATCTATATTATTTGTTGGACATTTTCAATTTGACCTTTTTACTTTTCAAAAATCTAATCGATTTTATTTCTTCTTAAAAAAGTATGTATATATTTTATATTATATTTTCTAAAAATTTTGTTATAAAATTCCATTACAATATTTTTATTTTCATACAATTTAAAAATTTAATATATATCAAAATGAAATATTTAGTAGTTCTTTTGTTGTAAAATTCAAATGCAAGTTGCTTAAATTTGATTTTTATTTATCATTAGTTTATTTTCCATTTTATTATTAAAAGAATTCGATTTTTATTCATCAGTAATTTTTTTATTTTATTGTTGATAAAGAAAATAGGTTTTCTTCCTGATAGAAAAAATATGTACGTCTAATTTCAAATGAAAAAACTCGGGCTCATTTTGTGAGAAGAATATTAGAAGGGGAAAAAATCTTGAAATGAAGCAATCCTTTAGTAAGTTAAGAAATTTAGTTAGTAGTTTTAGTAAGTTATTTCTTAGATTTTTCAAAATCATTTAGGGAGAGATTTTAAGAGAAAACATGAAATTCTTACACCTTGAATTAAAAGTAATCGTATTAGTTAACTGAATATATAAATTAATTTGTAGAGGATTTTTCCTAGGAGTTGTTTCAATAATTACTTATAGATTTCTCAAATGTTTTAAAATAAAAAGCAGAAACTCATTACAGTTAATTTTTGTGTATTCCATTGATTTATTTTAGCTTTTATATATTTATTTTTGATCTGCAATATGTTGCTTCTTATTTTCTATTTGATTGGTCATTTAATGTAGTATGCATGTAATTACATATAAATTTAATGGATATTATTATTGAACAAAAAATTTTAAAAACAAAAATGTGTCTCTACTTACAGTATCTTTCAATTTTCTGACCTCAATTGGAGTAAGTGTATCTGCTTTTGCTATAATTGGTACAATGTTAACTTTACTGTGCAGTCTTTTCATAAATTCAACATCCAGTTGCCTTAACCTGCAAAAAATATATATTCAAAAAATTTTCACTCCTTAAACAGATTTAAATTGCTAATTCATAATTACTGATTCAGGAAATAAATAAAATTTTAAAAAATCATTCATCATTTTAATATGAGTTTGTTGTACAATTATTTTATTTGTATATTGTTTTATACATATGCTTTTCTATGCCTTTTATTTATTCATTATTTTATAAATTTATATTTAAAGTTGTCATATCTCGCACTACTTAGTGTAAAAGCAAATTATAAAGCATCTGCTAGGTTGTTAGAGAATTCCTGTTTTTGTATGACTGTAACAATAGTCTAGTTTAAAATTTTTTTATACATTTTATTTAATGTGTTATTTTGTGAAGTTTGTGAGTCATCAAGTTTTAGTATCTCTTCTACTCATAAAGATTAATGTGTGTGTGTTGGCAAGCTATAGGCTACCAAATGTGATATCTATATGCCGTAAAGGGTGAAAATGTGCATTTTTAGTGATTTTTGAAAATTTTATTTACTTAAAAATTAAGCTGAATTTTCGTGTTTTTCCGTGTTAAATTTCGAAAATATAACTGTACAAAAATAAATTGTACGCCATTTCAAAAAAATTTTTTTTTAATGTCTTCTTAATGAAACCAATTTAATAGTCCTGTGAATTTTTGCTGAATTTTGGCAATGTTTTAAAAATATTTTTCATGTAATTTCCACTAATGGATTACATTGTTGTCTTGAAATTTAAAATATTTCCAATGTTTGGCCAAATATTTATTCGCGTGAATTTCTTTTATAAAAGCACTATGGTATTATGGAACTGTCCCCATTAGGAAAGTTCATGTGCATGATAAATAAAAGTAAGGCAATTAAAATAACATGGCTTTGTCAGACAGTTTGGCGGCATCGTGCACATGAAGTTACATCTGAAATCATATTTAAGCAATATTCTCGGTGAACCAACAGCTCGCCTAAGGTGAATATTAATGAATAAACTGGAAATTAAAATATTTATTGTATCATATTAATACATATGCAAGTTGTAATTAATTTTCAATGGAATCTAAGATGTGCTTTGAGAAAAGATAATTAAAGACATTATATTTTTTTTATGGTTTTGCATATTTCATATTATAGTTGGATTATATATTATACTGGATTAAAAAAAATATCATAAAAGAACGATTAAAGAGCACTGTTCTTTATTTTCTGCTGAATTCATTGGTCGTCAGTCATTCTGAAAAAGAAATAATTTTTACTTTTTTGTATACGAAGTATACAAATAGAAAATACTGTAATTGTCAAAGAATTGAACTCGGAATTTTGACTAACTCGATGTTTCAGTCCATCTTGAGTCCGGAAAATTTCATTTGTCAAATTATGTCAGTCTGTGACAATAATAATTCAAAGCGTTTTGAACTAGAGGAATATATGGACTTAATACCAGATTTTTAGAGTTGTATCAAATTTTCTAAGAAATCCATTATGGGCTGTCTGAATATAAGTGAACGCAATAGCTGCAAAAGGTAAAAATCTAGATGAATAAAATTTGGTGCACAAAGTGTAGATCCGTATCAAATTTGGAACCGCTTCCATATAGTGTTGTTGATCGTCTGTCGGTCTATACTTTCAGTAGAAAATAAGAGTGATGATTCAAAAATGCAATGACTTAAATATATGAAATTTTGTATGTAGTTTTGGAATAATGAGTGTACTTGTCTGTCAAATTTTCGTTTTAAACGGGCGGTAAAAAGGCATCCAAAATGCACATTTGGTTTTTTGGTTCTTTTGTATTAAATAATTTGTAATATTTATTACCAAAGAGCGCACTCTATTAGGCTGTTTCTTAACTATTGTTTGCTAATGACGTACGGTTAATAAAATATTTTTATTAGGGAGTATGCAGAAAAAGTTTTTTGGACCACTCCTACTGATTAACTTAAATTTCTAAAGAAAAAAAAAGGAATTCTCTCTTATGATCTATCTTAGATGATGAATGAAATTAAAATTTTAAATTAATAAATAAAAATAAGTATAAATTGTTAGTTGTAAATTAATTACATTAGCTGATTATTAAATTATTTGTTTATTTTAAACTTATTTTATCTCTGATATTAGATAAAGGCAGTCGAATTCTCTAATAATAAAAAATGCTTAGTAATTATTAATTTATATTTGAAAACAACTTTACTTACCCGTGTCCATATGGAGGAATGAAGTATAAACAACAATGAACTCGGTTGTCAATAATATTCTTTCGATTCAAGCCGCTTTCATCTTTGAAGAACTGATTGAACTGTTCATCAATATACCTTTCAATCGTTTTCCAGCTGTTAAATAATGTAAAAATCTTTGGTAAGTGAAAACCTTTGCTAGTATGGTTAATTTATATAATATCTAAGTATTTTGCTTCTGGCGAACAGTTGAAAATAAAGAGGATTTCAAAAGTTATTTCTTAGCTGCAACTATTCTATTTAAGTTCGTGAAACTGAGCGAGTGGATCTATTATCGGAAATACCTTTGCATAAAGCAATTTAATATTTCTTAAAATTTAATTTTTCCAGAAAAAAAAACGTAAATCATCTGAAAATGTATTACTTGACTCTCCATTTTTTGATAAGTTTCCAAATATTATCAATGTTTGATAAAAAGATTTAAAAAAAACTCTTTTGAAAATTGAAATAATGAATATCAACCAAATGAAAGAAAAACATTACGTATACAGTTCTAAGAATCTTGTAGAAGACTGCGAATATTAATACACTTACAGAAGTTTTCTTTAATACATATTTCCTTTTGATCTTCAATTTCGGTCAATCTTTCCTTTCGATTTCCATTCTTAGCTGTGAACTCGCAGCTTTCCTGGCACCCCGTTGGCATTGATAGCATATAAAAACCAGTAAGTTCATACAAAGATTTTGCTTGTTTAATCCCCACCCCTTCTGCCAAAAGATGTATTTAGTCTTTTGTTGGATTACTGAATTAAATATTTAACGAAGTATATTCACTGCAGAGCCAAGATAGATTGTTGGTATAAATTAGTAGAGATAAAATAGAATTAAAGAGAGTTCTGAGCCAAATAGACCGAAGTTGACCTCGACTTAAATAGTTCATAGCGAAACCCCTTCCCTGCAACTCACCCCTCCCCTTCACAACTCCTTCGAAGACAGATAAGGCTTAAAAGGATGATCAAGCAAATTTCTTCTATTTATATAAAGTAATAAATACATAAACACTAATTTTGCATCATGAAAATCGTTTAACAGAGTGAATATATATATATATATTTCTATTACAACTTTTCAAGATAGATTTTATATATATATATATATATATATATATATATATATATATATATATAT